>JBBPKD010001008.1:0-12496 GCA_038089075.1 Singerocomus inundabilis
CTGATTCTGACCCATATGACTCTTCCCTCCTCCCACTCCCTCCACCTCTAGGCGCGATGACCAGGACAGACGACACCACCTACTCACGACGACGACGGACGTGCAGGTGGCCAACACCGCCACCAGTGACCGCCATGACCACCACAACATGCGGGTGACCATGACGACACGACGACGAAGCGCTCATGACCAATGCCATGAGACTACAACGACGACAATGACGACGGATCATCGCGCTGCGATTGGGTGTTGCTTTCGTGCCAGTGAGGAAAAGGGGGAAATTTCCAGTCCATTCATGCAAGCAAACCTCCTACAAGAAGGAATACGGCACCGCACATTTCATCTCCCTCTCCATGTATCCCTCTTGATCACTTCTCTACGATAGGACACGTTCGAGGTGCAGGACGGCACTATTCGCCACGGTCAAAACGTCGTGATCATGGATAATTTTATCACTACTGGCGTGTGTATTGACCGCATCCATATCAACTTGGTTGCTCAGTCTTGCATTGCATCCTTTTCCTAAGCAGTTCTGTCAGTGCAGCAGGTGCATCCATGGAAGTGGCCAACCCCACTGTACGACGATGGCGCGCCCCGCCTTACTGTCCACTTGCAGACCCTAACCTCCATTCATGTGCAAACATGACTTACATTCGTCTTTGCACTTGAGCGCTTGGTCTCTTCAATCCCCCACCACCCTTGCCCTTACCCAGCCACCTAGCCCAGTGGTATACCCTGCAGGTACCACCTATCCCCGCTGCATGCACTGTCTAAGCCGGGGCTCATTCAACAGTTCGGATCGACGGCTCAAGTCATATCACGAACATAGCCTATCTCGCTAGAATCAGATCACTAGCGATCTGAACTTCAAACTTGCACACACGGTAGCGTCAAGCGGAAGAGAGACAACGCATGACCGTCCCTTTCGACGGCATCCCCCAAGTAACTTGGCATTCCGCTACATCGCCTCCAACCTCCTGCTCCTGTTCTAGTATAGCTACCAAAAGTACGTAGTGAGCACATACGACGATGTAGTCGGTGAATGGGTTAGATACTACTACACACGTCAAGCGTTCTCAATAGTCGAGCAGGCCAAGGGGTGGAAACCCATTTGTACTACGAACTGAAAGGTAGAGAGAAAACGTAGAATCGATAACAACGAATAGAAAAAAAAAAGAGCCCAAGACAGCAATGGTGTCGCTTTTTTTGTCCACACAGAACAATTAGATTGCCTCTAGCTTGAATCTCGCATACCTTATGGGCGGCGAGCAGTCAAGCGGCAATAGGAACGGCAGGCTTCGTCTCATTCTTCTTTCCTGCTGCTGCCGCCGCCGCTTCCGCGTCTTGAACAGCCTTCTTCGTAGCCTCTAGTTCCTTGATCTGCTTTTCCAGTTTCTCCTTCACGTTATCCGTAGTGCCAGAGCCTTTGCTCGGGACGTTAAAGGTCATAGTCCGATGCACACTTCCGCCCATACTACCAGTCTCGGGGGTTGGAACGCTTACCAGCGGTCCATTGGTAGATAAACCGCGATGGAACGAGGTCGGCAATACACGACCTTCCGGGTGCTGGAATGGACACGCAGCACGAGTGCATGCAGCACCGAAGCGACATTGTTGGTTAAAGTGAGTGTTGGTTGGACGTTGAGGGTGCGAATATGTGCAGTTTGAGCGGGTACAGGAGACACCGAAGCGGCATGGAACGGGACTGGAAGGTTGGCCGGAGTAAGCCGGCGCAGTATGAGGAGGTGGATGTACTGAAGGTGGCTTTTGAAGTTCAGCACCTGCAGAAACGTAGTGAGCAGATGAACGAACAAGAATCAGTTTGATACTTACCAGGCACGTTGACTGCCGGACTAACATGTGATTTGATACAATCCTTGTCGTTACAACCTTTGCCTCTCTCACACGCATCCGTACTCAGCACCACGCCGCTCTCAGCCGTAGCGACTGGGGAGGGATGCGAATACCTACACTGCGAGTTTGTGCATTTGGTGCCAAACTTGCACAGTGTTGGAGATTGAGGACGTTCGGGGAGCGCATAAGGTATCCGTTGCTGCGGAGTTGGGGGTAGTTGTTGGATGGAAGCAGGAATGGGCGTTGGAGCGAGTATGGGCACAGAAGGTTCGACGGGCTGAGCAGTATTACTCTCGGAGGGAGGGTGAGGTTGCACTAGCGCCTGCATCAGGGTGGGGGATTCGGAGGTTGGGGCAGGCGATGATCCGACATGTCCACCTCGTCCTGGTCCCCCACCACGGGCCCTTCCACCTCGTCCCCCACCCCTACCTCGTCCATTTACGCCCTGTCCCGGTGCCTGCCCTTGACCAAATGTGTTGCCTCCTCCCTGATACATTCCCATGTCTCCTGGTTGCATCCCTGGAAAGCCACCACCCATCATCTGGCCTGTGGCGGGGTTGAGCATCCCCATTGAGGTGGCCATTTGAGCCATGAGTGCCATCTGGTTCATCATCATCTCCTGCAGCATCATCGTGTTCGCATTGACATTGGCCGCGGTCATGTCCATCGCAACACCGTTTTGGAAACCCATCATCATCCCTGGGTCGGGCGTTGCCCCACCAGGAGGAATACCACCGTTTGTGACGGCATCAATGCGAGCTTGTATTTCGTCTCCACGCGCATATGGTGTATGTGGGGCACTTCGTCCGCCTACACGGTCTAACAGACTCCTTCCACTCGGACCCGTACCGGCTTCGCCTCTTGAGCCTCCACTTTGCATCGCGCGAGGGCCAGTTGGCACGTCCATGCGACGCGATTTCGATGGACCATGCCCGGTGGGTGAAGGAGACCGTACAGACGCTGTTCGTTTCTGGCCATGGGCGAGCGTTGACGAGAGTGCTTGTTGATAGAGTGGGCCACCACCAGGTACCCCAGTGCGAGGATTGGGTGGTCGTCGGTGGTCAGTTGTTGATGATGGAGAGTGAACAGGGATTTCGGATGTGACTTGGGGTTTCGACGTGACTGCTGAGGTGAGGGAAGGGGTGATGGAGGGTGAGGTTAGTGGGATTTCAGACTCTGGAGCACCTTTAGCCGCTTCGACAAATAACCAATCAGTGAAACTAGGATCTGAAATTAAGAGACAGTCAGTGACGAGACAAAATAGGGAGCTGGTGAGGTGGGACACACGAACCAAAGTCGGCCCCAATGACTGACACAAACAAGGGGTGGTCAACTTTAGATGACACGATCAGAAGGAATATGATGCTTACGATCCTCGAGTTCAGAAGTTATTTGAGCTACGGCGGCAGACGTCAGCACGAATCCCACCAAAGCAAAGCGCCCAAAGCAGGGGGCGAGAACATCGACGTACCAGCAGTCTTGTTATTTATGATCATGATAGTGATATACTCTGCCATGACTGGGTCTGTATACCGCGCTATATGAGCATTCAAGTGTAGAGAAGTGGTTCCGATGAACTTGCCAGCATCGGGACTGAAGCCTCGCTTCGTGAGCTCATCCTGGATGGCATTCTGTGAAAAATGCACCAAGTCAGCCGAGTGTGCACACAAAAAGAGAGTTCCAGACGCACTTGAAGAAAATTGGCGCGTTCAGTTCCGATTGTAAGGCCAAAAGGCATATTTAATGGAAAGTGAACGGCAGTGGCAGACGACGGTGATTGACAAGAAGGAGCGAATCAACGTTGGCAGGCGCGGGAGCGAGGATGACTAAGATGCTAAGTACTTGTAATAATAATTTTTAGTTTTGCTACCATTATGACTCAGACCACGACAAACTCCACTTGACGAGGGTATATACAATACACCACACTGCACCGGGTATAGTCGACAATTTGGCTTGAAACTAAACTATGACAGATCTATGAAGGTGGCACAGGCACTGCAATCGTCGTCGAGTCAACGCTCTGCTCGAATTGTATCATCAGGGGCTCTTTGGCGTGGTTCTCGCCTGCCGTCAGGAGCCTGACTGGACTCGAACTCTCGTCCGGACTGTGCGCGTCGGCCTCGTCCGTGCTTGACCCTTCTCTGGAAGAATTTTCACCTCGCACTTCTCTTATCCACAGCGCTTCGAGTTGACGCTGCTCGGCTTCCTGCTTCGAAACAATTGCGTCTCTCTTTTGCTTCACTTGTTCCGGTGACAGTGATGGGTTCCGTATAGGGGCAGGTGCGAGCCTGAGAATGCCATACCATCAGTGTTGATGTATCTCGTTGTTTCACGCCGCGTCACTTACGGTTGTGCATGTTTCAAATGTCGACCTTTCTGAGTATGTGGATGGGTGGGAATAGTCGGAGGTCCAGCAGGTCTATCCAGATTCATTTAGCATGCCTGTCACCGGCAAGAAAAAAAAGGTCGCCCTCACTCATCCAAGTCCTCGAGCTGTATCTTGTAATCCGGCACCATCTTTTCTCCAAACAGCCACTCTCTGTGCCACATCGGTTCGATCTCTCGCCAATACCGAAAGTAAGTTTCCATTCGTTCCCTTCGTCCCTTTTCTGCCTTGACAAGGTCGCGAACGTCCCTTGCTTTATTGCGAAGCTTTACAGCAGCTTCGCGTACTTCCGTTACCTGGTCCAAAAGGGCGACGTCCTTTTCAGAAATTTCCTGCATAATCGTAACACAACGGCGGAGATCATTGACGTGTGCAGGTGGTGGCGTGCCCGCGCGCGAAGAGACGGGTGTGGCGTAATCGAGTTGTTCTTCCTCGGTCATCTCAGACTCAGTGCCGCTGAAAAGATCCTGGTCATACGAGAGCACGGTGGGTGCATGGTGCGCAGGAGATATCGATCGTGGAGCTGAGAGTCCGGCCTCTGGTGCATGAGGTTCTGTATCATGAGCATGGGGTCAGATGTTGGGATGAAGGCTTGGGCACTGCATGCTTACCTTTGACATTGGTCTGCGCCGGTGCTTTTGGTGTAGGTCGTGCGTTTGGAAGTGCTGCTGGGTTCTTTGGCGTGGGTGAGGTTGGCACTTCTTCCGATGCCACTTCCCTTTTGAATCTCTTTCGCAACGGTGCTTCCTCTGGCTCATCCTCAGCGGGTCTAAATTATACGGCATCAGCGCTTCATCCATCCCATGGCATTCAGCTCCCCCCGCTTACCTTGTTCTCTTAGGTATCTGCAGCCTCAACAATTGTTGAATAATTAATTCGCTCTTCATGTTCGCCTTCACTTGGTGGGTCTGCGCGTCGTTGACACGGATCGTTCATGGTACGCGAGCGTGTAAAACACCCACCATAGCGAGCCTCTGAAGCTCGACGCGAGTGAGCTTTCGAAGGGCTGCCTCGTCCAGGTTTGAATGATCCAGCGCCGCAGACGGTTCTGGGGCCACTGATCTCGCTTTCAGGGCAATCATAGGCGCGTCGGCTCTTGCCTTGGATCTGGTGCGGAGGTTCACCATGGCGTATGGCTTGAAATCCAAAAGCGCGACGTTCGGTGGTCAGAAGGAGTCTCTTGATGGGGGGGAGAGACGGAATTTATTTTAAACCCCACAGGTGTCCGTGTTTATTGTAAGTCTTGTTGAGGTGGTCCAAGCACGAGGACAATACTACCATCACTTGGACCTACAGCAAGCGTGTAAGCGATCCGGGTCCTCCCATTTCGGGGGGAATGTCAAAGCAACGCTGAATATATCAGTCCATCGGTGACAAGCGCAAGCACCGGACCTAAAGGTACTTCGATCCCTCAGACCACTTTAACCCACTTGACCATGACTCTATTCGGAACAGCACCGTACATGGGGACGAATTAGCCATCGATGCAATACGTTGCAGCATCCACTTCGCACCTCGTCAGAGGGCACCGAAACTGTCTACAATATTGGCATGTCTCAATTTTTATTGTTGACCGATTTTGACCTCCGCTTCCACATCTAGCTTTGTGTGGTACACCGCCAGTCCCGACGTGGCAACCGCGATCGCATTCCCTGTGGATGTACCACTTTAAAAAAAAGTTTAAAGCTGACATGCCGCTCATCGCAAACACGCTCAAGAAGCACCTACTTTACTCTAACTCCAACGCCAACGTTGACCACGACAGACGATGATCAGGATGGACAGCCCAAAACTTCGTGAACTCACTCGCACTCAGCTGCAATCCCTTGCCAAGGTATGACCGCTCGCTCCAACCAGAGCCTTTCGTGGACGCTTACCACCACATCTTGCAGCAAGAAGTCGTCCGCGCCGTTGGAAAGACCGAAGATATCATCCGTAGACTCACGCGGAAGCATCCCAAGGGCGTGCCAGTACCCGAGTATGTGTCTTCCCCTGCAGCATCCCCTCCGTGGATTCACCAAACGGGACCCTAGGAACGCAGATAATCCGTCTGTCTCGTTGACACCTCCAAAACGGAACGTATTGAAGAAACATCGCAAGGTTGTGCCCTCGCCCTCATCAGTACCCAAATCTTTGGAAGATCGTGCGTATGCCCGAGGTGCCTTGTGTCAACAGTCCCCGCTCACCGTCTCTGCTAGGTGAAGGTGGACCAGCCCGTGCAGTGGCTTGGCCATCGCCTTCCAGCTCCACGGAAGCGCTGGAACAACTTTTGCACCCAGAAAGCAAAGAATCGGTAGTCGACCCTGAGGCCACAGCCGACCCTCTCCTGTCGCGTCTGTCAGATGAACCAGTAGCCGGCCCGTCTAATACGAACCTCAATGGCGTCTCTGCGCCCCACGCTGAGGTCTCCAAGTCTCAGGCGCTGTCAGACCACCCTGTCGCCAAGCTCATTCCATCATCGGCAAACCCACCCCACGGGGCCTATGACGAGGACAACGACCCACGCAAGGCTTCTCCACCTCCAGAGGACCCCGACTGGCAAGCAAACGAAGAACTTGACGGCGAGTACGATAATCACCCCAAAGTCGGCCCAAACCGCCACATGGTCGTCGACACCCTCCGCCAATTCACCACGCTCGTCAACACTATACCGTCCATGAAGACGCGCATCGCCGAAAACCGATGCATTCTCCAGCGCACGGAGAGCCTCCTCCAGAAGGCGACGCCAGACGCACGCGAGCTGACCGTCACGCGCGAGTATCTCGAGAAGTTCTTGCTGGCCAAGATGAAGACGAAGCGGGAGCTCTGGGACGGGACGGGCAGGATGAAGAAGAAAGCACGCAAGTTTCGGATGGAATGGCTGCGGGCAGAGCGCAAGGCAGCCAACGAAAAGCGGTGGAAAGAGGCCAACGAGTTAAACAAGCGACAAGGTCTCGCGCCAGAGCCGCTTTCAACATTCATGTGCGTACCCCACTTTTCTGGGAGCGTAACGGGTGCCTTTGAAACTAACCCCGACTGTATAGATCGGAAAGCGACGAGGAAGAGATTGAAAGTTTACAAACTACCCCCGCGAGCAGCAGAAGTGGAGGTTCCAAGCGATCAAGGGAAGAACTTGAAAGCGTCGGTGCGGAATCGGATAGAGATGGAGACGCCGATGATGAAAATCAGAGGAAGAGACCCCGCTCGTGATTACCCAGCCTCTCCTATACCCGTGTATTTCATGCCATTATCATGCTACATGGTACATTCACGGTTAGTACAGTACTGTATACACATGGATCAGTGTACCTCCAGCAGCCACTGCCAGCGCATTTTGCTTGCAAGCATGTGATACACCTTGCTCCACGGAGTTATCTCTCCACCCCGATACCTGCACAGCCAAAATAACTACAAAAAGGCGCAGGTTATCAATCTATCGATTACACTCCGCATTGAAACGTGCAATACACGACGTACCGCCTCGCATGTCAGTTCACACATGCCACACACTGGTGGCAGCGTACAGCTTTAGTACGAACTCGGATACCACACGTCCACTGGGGGTCCATCCCCATAAAAAAGTGTCGACCTAGCCCCCTCACTTCAAGATCCGATTCTACTGCGACGAATGCGGCGCCGAATGGATGGCAACATGTGCATTCGATCGAGGAGGGCCAGGAACAAAAAAAACGGAGGAACAAACCTACCGACCCGCTCATGCACGTCCATGGTGGCGGCATGGTGCGTCATTTGATGTATGTCAGCGCTGCGACCATCACTAAAATATAGCCAGGCAAGTCGGTCGGAAGTTGCGTGAGTACACGTAGAATGAAGACATCGCCGCACCGCTCACGACTATGTGCGTTGTATCAGCAGAGACGATGAGCCCGAACGCTATATTGCTGGTGCGGTCAACACGCACGGCAGCCACTCCATGAATAGACGCAAACGCCTCATCTAACTTGGTGATCCGATATGTGGCTAAAGTAGCCATATGCCCTCCCACTCCACCAGTGCTGCGGACGAGCTCACCAGCCCGAGTCTGGGAAAGTCTTCTAGCCTGGTTAGTCAGCCGGCTTACCTTCACACTGCGGCGTTTTGAACCGAGGAACGAGCGTGCATGCGGGCCGTCTGACAGTGACTCAGGAGTTGGAATTAGCAATACCACTCTGGCTACGAGGGTGGTGATTAATGGTATGCACACGCTCGAGCTTGCTGCCTTCCCTGAATCGAAACACTTCTAGATGACGATGATGTCAGTAAATGGACATTCGATGGAACATATCCTTTGACAGAGAGAAGTATAGCTTCTAACACGGAGATTAATCATGCAAATTATCGAGACCACAAGAGACCACAACTTACGAATCGAAACGTTCAGCGACAGTTACCAGTAACAATGTACAAGTGTTCAGAACTAGGGCGAAGAGCGGAACAAAGCCGGTGCATACTCCCCCCCTTTTCCCTGGCAAACCCACGCACCTACCTGTTGTTGATGCTACACTCCATCCATCGTCATTCAAGCGTCCAAGTTGGAGCCAATCTAGCACAAGAGTCACATTAAGCTGTGCGTATCACGCAGAGCGATGGTTTCAGCCAACTCTGCAAAGGCAAGTTTAGACATACGTCACGCGAATAGAACAGGCCACCACTCATCAACTATCAAAGACCTGATCATATATGCATACGATAGATGAACACTGCCATAGCGCAAGGCTTCCGGAGATGGATTTCGTCAGATCAGTCCCTGAGATTCCAAAGTGACCAGGCTGCGGGTCCTTGTTGAACTTCACGCTCGAACGCATTCTTTTCCGAAACGCCGACGAGACGAAAAGGACTGTAGATGTGGGACGAAGAGTCTAGACATGTTACTGCGTCGGATGTGATCGAATGCAAACCTTCTAGAATGTATGTCCGAAAAACACGCCAGCGCAACCGTTTCTGTAGCGAGAGAAGTCGACGCCGACCTAGCCCTGTTGAGGGCGTAATGGGGGTGATAATAGCGACCACACACCAGGCCCTTAATGATCTCTCGCGATCACTCTGCTCTTCCACGAAGAATCTTTGTTCCGTCCGGGGAGTGGATGCTGCTTCTCCTTGGAGCCTATTCCCAGTGTCCGTTCCCGCGTGTGGGCGCCCTCGAAGGGGGTTGGAGTCATGCCTCTGAAAACGCACACGAGATCTGAGGCACTGCACTTCATTGTCATTCATGATTCCTGATTTGGTGTGCATGGAAGCATGCTTTACTTGCCTGGAGCGAGACCATTCTTCCTCCCGCACTACTCCAAGCACATTACACAGCCTGTGATGGTGGAAACGAGCACATGAGCAAAAGTAGGGTTCTCGGTGAGACAGCTTAACCAAGGAGAGGACCGACAGCATCCATACCGCCTTCAGAGGGATCAGTGTACAACTAGCATGCGCACACACTGCGACCATACCGCCACTGCATCGATATGACGCCTCCACAAGACAGCACAGCAAGCGAGCCACCCCAGTTGCCTGGTAGGTACACCTAACAGGAGCAGAAGCACCCATGCGCTTCCACGCCACATTGTGCCAAGAAGCCTGTTGTGCAGGAACAGGGAAGGTTGCAGGGAGGCTACCTCTTCCAGCATATCTTCCATGATTGAATCAATGCAGGAAACACCAAGGCAAAGGCATGACGAGCAGCACATGTCGACAGCCACCTCGTACGTCCAGACCCGTCGAAAATAATCGTCCACAAGGGTGTAAAGGGGGGATGTGAACCTGTGATCGGAGATAGGCTTCGTCGTGGAGCAGATTCTTCTTTCGCGGAAGGGACGACCTGTTGCCCACTGATATGTACGCTGGCTTGGACATCTGACCATGCAACGCGAACTGGTGCGACTCGGCGAACTTGTTAAAAAGGTCAGGGCAACAAAGATGCCTCTGGCGGCCGCGCGTTCCTCACAAAGAAACGAAAACCTCATGATCCGTCGTGTGGATGGAGAGTCCGGAAACGGGACAAGCTGCTGATCCGCTTGGAGATAACAAGGCACCACGACCGTATTGTTCGCAAGAGTGAGAATACAACCTGTCAGCAGACCCCACAGTATCATTGCAACTGTCGCCACCGCTCGCCCAGACAAACGTAGACGGGCGTCGTTCTACACCACCATTTCTTATGTACAAGGCGATATGCGACGTGGCACGAGGTACACGCCTTCCATTCTGTCCCGTTAGCGGTATGGAGACACTTCATATCTCTTGTCAACCTCCGTGCGGATCACATCCGATTCGAGTCCTCTGATGAACCCATCGATTGCCCTCCTCGCATACTCAAACTTTAGCGGGGGGTCACACACAACCCAACCTTGTCGATACAGTAAAAAAGGCTACGATACTCCGTCCTCGAGTCGCCGTGCCGTGATGAGCTGGCTTCTCCAACGTCCCAAGATTCTGGGCGTCCATATCGCGCAATATTACATGCATATCGCGTTGGACCCTATGCGGACGACTTCCGCGCGGCCTTTTCGCCTGCTCTCGTCTCCAGTGGATCATGGCAATAGCAAGGCTGCTTCCGCGTCTCCCCGTTCTCAAAGGACCGGCGCACGACTCCGATAGCAAGTTTTTTTTTGTTTTATTCTTTCAACGGAACCGCATTGTGCTCGTACCCCAGAACGTGGTTGACGCCAATAAAACAGGATTGTCGTGATACAGACACCAGAATGACACATGCACACACGAAAAAAATAAATAATTGACGGCACTCGTTTGACTGTATCTGTCACCGCTTCCTCTCCCTTCACCTCGTGACTTCGCCAGACAAGGCAACGTTGCAAAACTTGCCATTTCCATGCTTGTTCCCGTTGAACGCCATCAAACTCTGTTGCCTCGAGGCATGCCACTTCTTTGGGTTTTTGTATTCGGACGCCGCAAGCAAGCGCGCCACATACAACAGGACGACTCGAAACGCGTGTACAGTACACATAAAGTCGGCTGTACATCGCTCCCTGTCGCGGTCGTTGAATATTTGACAAGAAAGGGGTTGATGGCCTAGACCGGACAAGAATGGTACCCCTTGAGAGGACAAGTCTGTGCCACGTTTTCTGACTCAAACCTTGGGTTTGCGAACGACCTGAAACCAAGGATCAACACATGAACCAATCGACTCGGCTCGTTTGGGCCATATCGCGGCGACAACGCAGACGGTGCTTGGACGGCGCGGGGATGTCACAAAACGAAGAATGATAAGATAACAGAGTCAGTTTCGACGTTGATCGCACCGTTGTGCCGTCTGCCTCCGCGGAATCGAAGCACGCAAAGGCATGGTGGCGCACGCCCGTTCGTTTGAGATATTACCCACCTCAACGATAAGATAGACTCCCACCACAACCACGGACAGCTGTGGTGAAGAAAATGAAAACGGCGAACTCTTCTTCCTATCTACATGGAGGCCTGCCAACGTGAAAAAAAAAAGGCAGTCCTATATGAACCCTCCCCGTGTCATTGATGCCAGCCACTCTGTTCGGCGGAACGAAAGCGTTCCTAGAACGTGATCCGTGGGCGCACGGAAGTGTTACGACCTAGCACTGTTCCGCAGTTACACTTGCCCAGAGGTCGCGGCCGAAGAGGCCAATAGAGTGACGGTATACGGTCCGTTCGACGCTGACACATGTCGGGGCGCTATGGCGTCAAATTAATGCAGGGCAGCCATGGAAGCCAGACTAACATCAACGCGACCCCCACGGTCTCTTTACCAACACCGTCGGTCCGCGCCCATTGCCCGACACGGCGCATGCCAGGTACACCATGTCAACGTATGATCAACGTATGATGGTCGCGAAGGAACCCCAGAACCTGTATCCAGCGCCCCGTGTAAGGCGGGACCTGCCATAGAGCTGGCATCGTTGCGGCTGCAGGTGGATAAGGTGCACCATCTGGAAGGCCCATCGAGAACTGCAGAGCATGGCGTGCAAACGTTTGTGCATGGTGACGATATGTTGATACGACGATCGGCAAGTGCCGCGAAGTGGGGCTGCGCTCATATTAAAACTTCGCCAGGCTGTGGCGACCAACTTGGTGTCAGCACATACGACGTCATCCAGCAATCAACAACAGCGCCGACTAACCGCAATGAAATGCGACCAAGATGAAGAACTGCAAGTCATGAACGTCGGAAAGTCGGAAAGGAAAGACTGCGCGTTAGTGCGGTGAGGCAGGATCTGGGCACGAGTTGCGCCTATGTTGGAGCTCGTTATCGGCGGAGCAAAGCGTAGGGTCTTACTCTATCCTTTTTTCTCTTCTTCT
>JBBPKD010001009.1:0-12491 GCA_038089075.1 Singerocomus inundabilis
CGTTGTCCTTGGCGTTCAACCGGGAGCGATGCACGTCGGGGGAAACATCGAAAAGAGGTCGAAGGGCAGCAAGGAGAGGAAGATATTGTGGAGCAAGATCAACTGCGGAATGCTCTACTAGGAGATCCGAAGTTATTAACCCATTTTAGTAATGAAGAAGTGGTACATCGCCGCCCCTCTCGTACGTTGGCTGCCTATATTCTACATCGTATCATACAATGATGTCACTGTCAGATGTTTCTGATATTCCTCCGTCTTGGTGAGTGACCACCGATTCGAGTGTTGATAATATGCTTAGGAACAATTTGATTAGTCGTGACTTGTGGTGAGTGTTACGTCCTGAATCGGATCATGCTCGAATTCGCATTCCTCGTCTATCATACAGCATCAGCCGGCGAGGCGTACGTCGTGTTTCTCTCCGTAGTTCGTTGTTCTTTGTCTGAATGTTATGTAGTATTCGCTTGAAACGGTACTCCTTGTGCTACCGGCCATACCCTGGAGTATGGGTCTTGCATGGTCTCGTGTCATCATTGATAGGTTTTCCAGTGGGTTATCACCATGGGTCTCGCGCTCTCTGCTTCAGTAGAGTTCATCATCACCACAACCATGATTATCTTCCTTGGGAGCAGAAAGACCGGATTTGCCAAGTAAGCAGGCTTTTCATCTCAGCCGACAAGTTCTCATGATTGATGTAAAACAGCATGGATCGCATCATCAACACCTTGATTTTATTCACTCTGGAAACTGGCGGCATCACATGGTTACGTATCTTCCAGTACTCTCTTCGTTAGTCTGACCTTGCCGTTGATCAGTCTCGTATCAATAACTTCATTAATATGTGTTCGTCTGCCCACTCGGCTGTTTCCTAACCTGACATGGATTTTATTTCCAGTGGATCCTAATGCCCCGTAACATGATCTTCCTTGGGTTGTATCACGTGATGGCCAAATGTACGCTACCTAAATTTGATATCGAGACATGGGTCTAACCCGCCGTGCGCAGTATATGCGAATTCGCTCCTTGCTGCGTAAGCTTGTTCACAAATCGGTGCTGTCTCTACTGGGCTTACTCTTATCTAGCTTAAATGCGCGCAAGCGTCCAAGGCTCGATCACGTGTATTCAATCGAGCAAGGCAATAGTAATGGACTCACTCCAGTGGCCAGCCCTAGTACTCACAAGGACCGTTTCTCAGTACGTCACTTGCTAAGATTCTCCATTACAGCATTATGTACTTGACCATCTCTGATAGAACTGTATGCTTGGTCGCACCGCAACAAAAAAGAGTGTATGTACCTGTATTCTGCGGACCTTGCGCTCTACTGGTTCCTAACTGTTTGCAAGGTACGGCTCAATGTGAATGTGGAGACAATGGTTTTCTCGCAGATCGACGAGAATAAGATCTACAGTGCTACTGAGGCTCCACCAACCGGTGGACCAACTAGCACTGTATTTGATCAGGACAAATGCTGCACGACCTCGGATCTGGATAGCTCTCATGAACATGAGTGAAAAATATTCCCCTATCACATGATGCCCAACCTCGTGTGTGTGTCAACAGATAGGCCAACAGTCTTGTGTGCTAGAATCCGAGGGTTGGAAGACGAAATATACTCATGTTTGTCCGAGCCCTGTCAAATCCCCAACACTTGGGAGAGACAAGTATTTACTCACATTCAATCGATTTTATCATAATATGTACTGTAATAAGCATTCTGGCACATCACAGTGGCCACGAAATATGTTCCTGATGGATACACTCACAACGTCACATCTGAGCTTATGTAAGCGTATATTGCGACAAAAGATTGTTCCTACCCCCCAACTTTCCAAGTGACACCCTTTTCGTAAAAGCTCTTATAGGCTGAGCTATCTGACGCTCGCGCTCGAGTCCGCCATATGCTTTCCTGTACACCATCAGAGTCAACCCTACTACGGCACACATTGCGAGGCTGAGCCACATGTCGGTTTGTTCACCTACTCTAACCGCTCAGTTGAAAGACCAAAATACGTACCCTCGCGCTAGCCGTACATTCGTCATCTGGTACTGGGTAGACGTTAGAATTTGGCATGAGACAAAAGGAACAGTCTGGCAGTCAGTCATTAATCATTTTGATCAGCCACAAGCTATAGACATAATTCCATTGTAAGTCGCCCCGCTGCACCTTGTTGCGACTGGTATTCATCTACTCGTAGTGCACTTGGGATATGTATCTTTTTTCTTTTCAAGTGTCCTCAGACCATACAACTCTTTGTAGCCTTCTGTGGCCGCAGCTGGTGTGATCGCCTTCGTTGTTCACTGGTGAGTTTGTTTCCGTCGAGTGCTCCAGCTGAGGAATTCTGACATGCAGCTTTTTCGCAAACAGAATTCGAATGTGTAAGTGGTTGCTTAGTATGCTTCTGATGTTATTAGTCAATTGCAATGATGAAGAGGTGGTGCATCGCTGCCCCTCTGGTACGTTGGCTGCCTGTATTCTACGTCGCATCATACTATAATGTCGTTCCAGGTATTTCTGGTATTCCTCCGTCTCAGTGAGTGCCTACTGATTCGAGTGTTGACAATCTGCTTGCGAACAATTTGATTAGTTTCGGCTTGTGGTGAGTGCTATGTCCCGATTCATCCCATGCTCGCATTCACATATCTCGACCATCACACAGTATCAACCAGCGAGATGTGCGTCGCGTTTCTCTCTGCAATTCGTTGTTCTTGGTCTGATTATTTCATAGTATTCGTTTGAAACGATACTCCTTGTGCCTCAGGCCGTACCCTGCGGTATGCACCTCGCATAGTCTTGTGTTCGTCGTTGATGAGGTTTTCAGTGTGTTATTACTATGGATCTCGTGCTCTCTGCTTCAGTAGAATCCAGCATCACCATAACTATGATCGTCTTCCTTGGGAGCAGAAGAACCAGATTTGCCAAGTAAGCAACCTCGCGCTGGCCGACAGCCTCTTATGATCAATTCATCAGCATAAACCATGTCATAAATACCTTGATTTTATACACTCTAGAAACTGGCGCGATCACATGGTCACGCATCTTCAACTACTCTATTCATTAGTCTAACTTTACTGTTGATCAGTCTTGTATCAATAATTTGGTTGATGTGTTCGTCTACTCCTTCAGTCATTTCTTAATCTGATTGTTTCCAGTGGATTTTAATGGGCCATAACCTGATTTTCCTCGGGTTGTACCATGCGATCGCCAAACATACGCTATTTAAATCCGGATATCGAGACATGGGTCTAAACGTCATGCGCAGTATACGCTAATTCGCTCCTCGCTGCGTATGCATGTTCATAAATCAGTATCGTCGCTGCTGAGTTGACTTTTATCTAGCTTAAATGCGCGCAAACGTCCCAGGCTTGATCCCGTGTATTTGGTCCAGCGAGACAATAATAATGGTCCCATTTCATTGGCTAGCTCTGGTGCTCACAAGGACCATTTCCGGGTATGTTGCTCGCTATGATTCTCCATGACGGCATTGTGTACTTGACCATCTCTGACAGAGTCATATGCTTGTTCAAACCGCAACACAAAAGAGAGTATGTACCTGAATTTCGTGGTCGTTGTGTCTTGCCTGTTTGCAAGGTACAGCTCGATATGAACGTAGGGGCGACGGTTTTCTCGCAGATCGACGAGAATAAGGTCCATTATGTTGGTGAGGCTCCGCCAACTAGTAGGTCAGCTAATATTGTATTTGATCAAGACGAATGCTACACAACCTTGGACCTGGATAGCTCTGACACGAACACGAGCGAGAAACATTCACCCATCGCATGATGGTTGGCGGGCTGGGCGACCCCGTACGCGTCAGCAGAGGAACCTAACAAGTTTTCGAGAGTTTTCTTTTTTTAGCCAGTGTTGCTGCTATGTCCTTCTTGTTTCTGATCCGCTTGTAACGGCCTTGGTTGTCCTCCTTCCAGGCTGGTTGTTTGGATTGTTCAGTCTGTCTTGTGCGTTAGAATCCGAAGGTCGAAAACGAAATATATAATGTTTGTCTGAGTTCTGCCAAATCCCTAACATTGTTGAGAAAGACGATTATTTCTCCACGTACGATGGACTTTGTCACTGTAGTGTGTTGGCGGCATCACGTTGCCCGTGGGTTGCTATGTTCATGTTGTGTGTACACGATCGCATAATCTGCTTAGGTAAGCGTAGATAGCGACAAAGATTCCGTGATTCTGTGTTCCCATCCAACCTCCAAGTGACATCCGTTGAAAAAACACTTACAAGCTGAGCTGTCTGGAGCTTTTCTTCTTCTTTTTGTGTGTACTCGCGTTCGATTCAGGTGTATGTTTTTCGTCAGAGTCAACCCTATCGTGGCGCCGACGAGACGCGGGGCCACACACACCTCGGTATTATTCACACACTTCACTTTATCCCTGCTCGAGCATGGGAACATTTTGCTGAGCGGGAAGCCACGAAGGTCTCGTAGGGGTAGAAGGCGAGCGCCCAGAACTGATAGGGAGCGATCCTTATCAGCGCCATCGTATCGAACCAGACCACACTCTTCCCTTTCCCCTCCCAAACCATCAGAGTGGTCACCATCCATAAATACAAAAACCCCACCTTCCCATTTGCCCCCTTTCCCTCAACTAACCCAGCAGATACCTGATTATCACGCACGCACATTCCATTGCACGTACACACCAATCCATGTCCGCCGCCGTCCAGCCTACGTTCGATTCCAAGAACATGCCGTTCCGCAGGCTCGGCTCTAGCGGTCTTCGTGTGCCCGTGTTCTCGCTTGGTGGATGTGCGTGTTGTTTCTCTCTCTCTAGGATATGCCAATGAGGCCTGCTCACTTGCGTTCCTCTTGCTTTGTAACGACAGGGCTCACGCTGGGTGGGACCGTCATTGGCGATCCTGTCAAGGTCCGTTTCCCGCTCTCGTCCTTGTCCGCTCTGGAAGGCGTGTTTGCTGAGCGATCCCTGTCTCTCTCAGGACATCATCCGAGTTGCGTTCGAGAACGGCATCAACATGTTCGACACGGCAGAGGCATACGCCAAGGGCAAGTCTGAACAGGAAATGTGAGCAGGGCGCATCGCGAGGGCGAGTGTGGAACCTGAACAACCACAAAACGATTGCTAGGGGACGTGTCATCAAGGAACTTGGTCTGCGACGCACCGACCTGGTCATTACTACCAAGTTGTTCTGGGGTGTTCATGGCGGCCCGAACGACGGTGGGCTCTCGAGGAAGCAGTATGTCCCTTTGTGTCACAGATGTTGACTTGTCTCCTTACATACACGGTTCTCGTCGTGGGTAGTATCGTCGAGGGAACCAAAGCGTCTTTAGAACGCCTCGGTCTCGACTATGTGGACGTTATCTTTGCGCACCGTCCAGATGTAACAGGCAAGGCGTGGTTATTGTCATTCTCCCCAAGTCGCTGCTAACACGACACACAGTGCCCATGGAAGAGGTCGTCAGGGCGTTCAGTTGGGTCATCGAGAAGGGTTGGGTGTGTGTATTTCCTGGATTTTCCCAACCATTGGCACTTATTCGATCAACCGGGATTCGCTAGGCTCACTACTGGGCAACGTCGGAGTGGTCCGCATATCAGATTGAGGAGGCACATCGTAAGCGTGACGAGATGAGTGCCGCGTCGTGTTAAAGAACTCACCCGATGCACAGACGTCGCCACCAGGTTTGGTCTGCACGCGCCGATCGCTGAACAGTGTCAGCACAAGTAAGTCGCTTGCACACCTTGGCGCTCACACGTCTTGGCTGATCATCGTGTTGTGCAGTATGTTCCACCGCGAGCGTCCTGAGGCGGAGTACCAGTACGGCGTGTGCGGTTGGTTTGATGGGATTGTCGACTCACTGTTTGAATTAGCCTTCTGTACAAAAAGTATGAGCTCGGCACCACTGTTTTCTCGGCGCTTGCGAGTGGCCTGCTGACCGGAAAGGTATGTATCACATAGCGGGCATGCAAATCATGGAGACATCATCCCCACAGTATAATGATGGCGTCCCCGAGGGCACTCGGTTCTCCATGCACTCCAAATTTTTCAAGGGAACAGTCGAGAGTCTTCAAAAAGAGGAGGGACTGACAAAGATCAGAAAGGTCAAGGAGCTCTCAATACTGGCAGAACAAGGTGAGTCGATCGAAAGACGTGAGCTTGACACACACTGAGAGCGAACAGAGCTTGGCTGTTCGGTAACTCACCTAGCGCTAGCTTGGGTCGCAAAGAACCCAAACACGAGCACGGTCATCCTCGGTGCTTCTAGACCCGAGCAGGTGCTTGATAACTTGAAGGCCCTCGATGTCATTCCCAAGCTGACGCCGGAGATCCTGGACAAGATCGAGGCTATTCTGGAGAACAGGCCAGCACCGCCGGTACATCTTTGTTCAGCGTTCCTGTGGGACGAGCTAATAATTGATCGGTGTTTAGCCCACGTTCGGCCGTCCACCGCTTGACCCGCTGGGCCGCCTGTGAGTGTGAGCGATCAAGTACATCTTTTAGCGATGGACAACATTACCAATGACGAATGACTGATATCCCGAGTGGGGCTTACCAAGCACATTTTTGACTGCATGTCATATGACGATACGATGGAGTAGTTGTGCTAACCCTCACAAACATCTTTTCCCGAGGACGGACCGAGATGTGTGACTTTTTTGAGGGCCCCGACAAAAAACATTTGTGATGCTGGGGAACGAGCGCTCCGCTTGCTGTAAGCGAGCGTCCGCATAAACAATGACGACGCCTTTAATGGAGTGGTGGCATGTGGTACGGCGGCCAGCATAATCTCTGACGCGGATTGTTCTGAACTAGCTCGATCAATTTCGCAAAGTGTTGTATGATTCTACCATTTGCTCGGGCCGCTCGGTTCCCTTGCTTAGCAATGTCCCACTATATAACTGACGATCCGATAATGGCGATGTGAAGCGAAAGCGTCTCCCTCCACCCTCACTTCCCCTTGTCCTTCATCCCATCTGACTTTAGGAAACGATCTTGAACCATGTCTGTTGTCAAATACGAGTTCGATCCCAAGAACATGCCTTTTCGGCGGCTTGGGCCCAGCGGCCTCCGGGTCCCTGTTTTCTCGCTTGGTGGATGTGAGTTTTCAGAGATCGTCGTCTTTTGCATCGAGGGACTGATGATCTGGAATCGCCCATGTGCGCGTGTATCCACAGGGTTGACCTTGGGAGGGACCGTAGTCGGTGACCCAGTCAAGGTGAATGAACATGGGAACGACAGATAGCTTGGACCCTGACCGAATTCTCCCCCGCACCCGTGCCAAAAAGGACATCATCAAGGTCGCGTACGAAAACGGGATCAACATGTTCGACACCGCAGAGGGCTACGCCAAGGGTCGTTCAGAGATCGAAATGTGTGTCGTCTCCGCACGACTGTTGTGTCGGGGGTGAACCACTGATCGTGTCTTTCCCCCCCCCCCACAGGGGTCGTGTGATCAAGGAACTCGGTTACCGCCGGACAGACATGGTCATCACGACCAAGCTGTTCTTCGGTACCCGCTCGGGCCCCAACGACACGGGCCTCTCTCGAAAACAGTACGTCTCTCGCTTCTGGGCATCCTATCTCTATCGCTCACGCGCCATACCCCAGCATCATCGAAGGCACCCAGGCCTCTCTCGAGCGCTTGGGCCTCGACTACGTGGACGTCATCTTTGCCCACCGTCCCGACTACTCGAGTACGTGGCATGCCTTGTCTTGCCTTGTCTGGCTGTTCTGGGCCCTCATCATGACTGATCCGGCGTAGCACCCATGGAAGAGATCGTCCGTGCATTCAACTATGTGATCGAGAAGGGCTGGGCAAGTACACCACATGTTTTCGTCTCGGGGAACACGCCCGCCTTATCGCGTATCATCTATCCCAGGCATTCTATTGGGCGACGTCAGAGTGGTCCGCTCGCGATATCGAAGAAGCGTACCGTGGGTAGAGATGTCGTGCGATGGCGATCGTGTCCTGACAGTCGTATCTCGCTGCAGACATTGCTGACAAGCTCAACCTCATTGCCCCGATCGCTGAGCAGTGCCAACACCAGTAGGTATTTCTTTGGGAGGCGCATGTCATGGAGTGAGGAAGTCGTTGACGGGTCCAAAACGCAGCATGTTCCACCGTGAGCGCCCCGAAAAGGAATACGCACCTGTGTACAAAAAGTATGCCATCGGTACCACCGTGTGGTCGGCACTGGCCAGCGGTCTCCTCACCGGCAAGGTGATCGTCATTTCATCTTTTACCACCCAGTGTGTGCGCTCACATGTCACTCGTCTTGGTCGTTTAGTACAACAATGGCATTCCCGAACAGTCGCGGTTCGCGATGCACTCGGACTTTTTCAAGGACACGCTCCAGAGTCTCACCGAAGAGGAGGGTCGCGCCAAGATTACCAAGGTCCAGCGGCTCACAGAGTTTGCACAGACGGGTGCGTATCCTGATCGTGGTGAATCGGGGCTGAAATAAACGTTACCATACATGTGCGTAGAACTCGGCTGTTCGGTGACCCACCTGGCGTTGGCATGGGTAGCCAAGAACCCCAACACGAGCACGGTCATCCTGGGCGCGTCCAAGCCCGAACAGGTGCTCGACAACCTCAAGGCCCTCGAAGTCATCCCCAAACTAACACCGGAAGTCCTGGACAAGATCGAGGCTATTTTGGAGAACAAGCCTGCCCCGATTGTGAGTGCCCGATCTCATGATCGCATCGCGGGGCGAGCATTGTTTCCTTGCTGACGTGCACTTGCTTGTATTACAGCCGACGTTTGGTCGTCCATCGCTCGATCCCCATGGACGCGCCTGATATACAACCAAAGGCTATTCGGTCAAGGGCAGTCGTATATGCGTGTATGTACTAGGAATGAAAGCAATCGACGCGACCTTTGCTAGCGACCAGTTTGGTACTGAAAGAGAGAGGCCGTGTACCGTCAAGCCATCGGTATCATCGTCGCACAGTCTCGTCAGTGTACTTCATGCTACACCAAGTGTTGGACGTTTGAACATTGAGGTGTTCGAGTGTCGTCCGAAACCTCATGAGGCCAGATTGATGTCTCTCTTTTCTTATCCAAGCGTCCCCAGAAGCACGCATCGTGGCCCGCCGGAGCGAACAAACGTCAGTATTGCCGATTGTCAATCCTCAAGTTCCGGGTTCTCCCCAAGCAGTAAGTGTCCTCCATATGCGTACATGTAGGTGGGGGAGAAGAATGCAAGGTGTGTCGAGCGAGGCACCCCCACGTTCGAATACCTGAACAACACCGTGAGCCGTGGCGTCTCCGACAAGATCAGCGCGCGTTTTCTAAATGGACTTGTGAAGCGTCAGAACGCAACAAGGACGACTTGTGTGACATGGCAGACGAATTTGGCTTCTATCCGCGACGACCTACAGTAAGCACGATGTGCGAGTGGGAGCATGCGCATGAGAAAAAGCGACCCACCGTACCGACTTGAGTGACTGCAAGCGACGTGGAGCGACGGACACCGCTCGCTACGACCAGGGTTTTTTCACATCCACGCGAATGCGCACGGTGGACATATCCCAGCCCACAAAGTCCGACTTGCTTGGGAAAGAAGGGGACGAAATGCATACAGAGCCGAACGGTTCCGAGCGTCTTTGACCCTGTGAAAACACCCTCCCGATCTGTTCCGAGAGTGTCCGCCCTTGATCGTGAGATGTGGCGCTTGCGAGGGCGTGTCATATTGATGAGGTCAACTGCCCTTGCGTCCAGCAGCCTATTAACATCAAACGCAGGCTCAACGACGGTGAGACGGCAGTCAGTGCTCGATTTGAATGAACGATCTGGATATCGTCTCGCGGTCGGGAGTAAAAACGCGTGATGCTTGTAATTTCTCGTCCCGATCGCACCGATGGTTGTCCATAGTCCATCCGGTCATTTTTGGTTCCGGTCCAAAGCGGGCCCACTCTCGCGATGACTGTCTCGTCATATCTGTCGTGCCACCTCGGGCTTCCAGTCTACCTGTCCGGTGACATTACCCCATCGGACCGAGCGAGGGACACGGAGCTGTAGAGTTTACTTTGAGGGTCGCCCGCATGGTGTCCGGTGCAGACAAAGGACGTCTGACATGTTCGATTGCGCATCTTCCCCCGGTGCGCCACACATTATCGCTGCCTATCACGGATGTCAGAACACATTTGGGTGCCGGCTACTGTATACCGCCCGACGCGTGTATCCCCAAAGAGCGATGCACCGTCTGGTGCTTGACAGCGGCGCATCAAATGGAACAGAGTGAGGGCAGATATATGTATGGGTGGCGTGAAAGGGTGCATCAGAATGGGGGGTCTTGATCGATCGAGCATCTTTTGGGGCCAGCGTCGCATTGTCTTACTTGCTGTGGGCCGAAAGCTCACCACACGAAACGCTATACGGACTCGGCGAGAGACCTGCACATAAGAAGAGTCAGAGGACATTTTCCCTAAAAAAAAAAAAGAGGGGGATTTATTTTTTGCTTCCAGGTCCGCCTTTTCAAATAGTATTGTGTTAGCGTGATGGTTATTCCGAATTCCATGATCACGACCGTGTGAGGCAAGTAAACGATTATCAGTGTCACCCCGTCTGGAAAAGATTGAGAGGAGTACTTGCAAAGGTTTTGAGTCTATTTTTATTCCCAGACTTGTGACCCAACCCACGACAGTTTCAGAGTGCGTGCGACGTCTCACGAATACTTTACGGATCCGTTGTACATGGCTACCGTTCGGCGCGCGCCCGACAAGGATTGGACGGCGCGCGACGCACAGGAAAGAGAGAAAGAGAGAGAGAGAAAGAGATGTCCCAGGGGTCATATGACGCTTGGTATTTAAGCCGCGCTCGAATGGCCAGCATTAGTCAATTCGCCCTACTCGGAACGTCCGGAACGTTCAAGAATAGCGCCATGATTTCAACCCATATATATCGTTCTCTCTCCTCCACCTTCAAGATCATCCCTCATCGCGCCTACCGTCTACCCTCACCCGTCCTCGCACTACCCTCTTGCTCCTTCTTCTCCTTGTCTGCCTCACGACCGCTCACAATGACGACCGTCCAAGCCTTTGTCGACGTGAGTCGTACAGCATGCTCGACACAGAGACGCTCAACGCGCTTCCTCTAGGACAAGATCGCAGAACACAAGATCGTCGTCTTTTCCAAGACGTACTGCCCCTACTGCAAAGCGACCAAGACCTACTTCAAGGATAAATACCCAACAGAAGTCGTCGAGATCGTCGAGTGCGTTATCATAACATGATGCTCCACATGTTCCTCACCTCTGGAACAGACTGGACGAGCGTGACGACGGAAATGACATTCAGGACTATCTGAAACAGAAGACGGGTGCACGTTCCGTCCCTCGGACGTTTATCAGTGAGCACCGCCCTTTTTTGTCTTGTCGTCCTCTTCCAACGTTGGCCCTCTTCAGGTGGTGAATCTGTGGGCGGCAATGACAGTCTGCAAGGCATGGCCAAGAGCAAGGTCGACGCGTTGATCGCCAAGAGCCGTTAGTGTCGTCGTCACGCCTTGCTGCACACTATGCACTCAGCGCTCGTACTCGCTTTCGTGTTTATTATTATACCTCAGATACACATAGTAGGCTCTAGAAAGGAATGTGTATTCCACGTTATAGATGGAGGGAGCCCAGAATGAGTGGGAAGCGCTCGTCCAGTGCACACCGCGGACGCCGTTCGCGGAGTCTACCATCGGGTCAACCTGTCTGCCTCGGCACTACCCCGCCCTCACCACACCGCACCGTGAACGACCCTGGCCTGACCCGAGGATTTACCTGCGCTTATTCCGCCGGTTGGACTCTAACACGCCGCGGTGACGCATACCTCGGCATGCGGAGGAAAAATACGAGTCGACGACCAGCGTCACGTCCTGAGAGCGTCTTTTCTTTTTTTTTCAGTTTCTCTTTTCATTGGCGTATTTGGATGAGACGAGGTTCGAGGTGCCTTGCGAGTGCAATACAAATGTTCAGATCCTCGGGCAACCCCCCCCCCCTCTCCCTTGTTCGCCTTGTCGAGGTCAACCCGAGTGCGTCAGAGAGGGATCGTACGGGAACCGAGGATTTCGTCTGTCACCGTCCAACGTTGTAACGCGTCCCTGAACACATTGACACGTCGCCGCAGGCCCCGAGGACACGTCCAACTTGCCACAACGACCCCCACGGTGCCTAGTGTCAAGCGCACAAAACGCGTCTAGTCGCGTTGGCGAAAATAAAATAAAAATAAAAATAAAAATAAAAATAAAGGGCAGGGTACGTACGACACGACATACATGCCATGTCGGTCGCCCCGAGATCTGAGCGGCCGCGGGGCGGGCGTTGTCGATGGGCACGCATGGGCCATGCGTACCCCCCACGGGGACTATCCCATGGATCGTGACGGAAGCGACGGGGATCCAGCTCCAACGCATCAGACGATCTCGGCTGCATCCGTATCACCCGTACAGAAGGGGGGGGGGGGGGGGAGAGGCTAATCCCCACCAGTTCCCTAGGTCCCATACGTGTTCCAACCGCCTCTTTGGCGCATCCCGAGACGGCG
>JBBPKD010001010.1:0-11829 GCA_038089075.1 Singerocomus inundabilis
CGTCCATATGGTCTGTGTACATACGAGTGATCGTTGCATGTCGACCATGCGCGCACCAGTTATGAATTGATCGGATCACGGTCCGGGCTGTGCGCGCGCTTGTTATTCCAACATACAGTGTAGCTTGTTGACTGGATATGCCGCCTCTGTCCTGTTGTCACTGCCACCCCCACATTAAATTGCAGTCACTTGTGCCGCCTCCTCGAGCGAGCTATGTGTCTGTGCGATGTTTCTACTTATCGTGTAGTTCTTCAATCCACCTACGCAATGGCTTAGTGGGCTTACCTGGTCGACATGATTCATATCCAGTTTAGGGGCCCCCTGTACAGTAGAAGTACGTCATTGTCACATGAGGTAAGGTAGTGGGACCAATGTCACGTGCAAATCAGTAACTCTTTGTGACAACATAGAAAATCATATATCTATTCAGCAAGTAGTAGTAGTAGTACAAATGTACTCTAGCCAAAATCTGTTGTAAATGGTGAACCAATTTTTGGCTAGACTAAAAGTTGAAGCCGGGGCGCTCATGAATAGTTATACATTTTTAATGGGGTTGATGCAGCCAGGAAAATTGGATGGTGCATAGTTGAGGTCCGATCGAAATTCAGCTCTTGCCGAGAGTGCGCCGCCAGTCTCTGTTTGTGAAAGCAGCAGGCCTCATGGGACATCGGAAACGCCGTCATGAAGCGTTGGTTCACCGTGCTGCCACAGCACCCGAAGCTATTCAAGCTAAGCGGCTCAAGTCCCAGCTTGAAGCCGCAAAGAAGTACCATGGTCATCGTGTCATGCCTGACACACTCATGGCTGTCCTGGAACACTTTAAAACAAGCCGTTAATCAGTCTCGTACATAGAACCATTAATAGTTGTCAGGTAGATACTACTACACACACAGAATAATGACTCGCAATTCCACTAACACTTGGAGCTGGTTTTCTGACTCCGCTAGCTCTCGGCGCAACTCGGCCCAGCTGGACAACCTTTGTGTCACAGAATGTCACACCACGTGATGTTGGTTGGTTTCGCATGTCCACTACCTTACACTGATTGTCCTATTTGACGCTGATCACTGATCTGACATGCTCCTTCAACATTCCATCCTCCCCTCCAACTTACAGGTTTTGACTTGTCTTATCGGCCTTACCATTGGTGTTATGACATCCGGGGTTATATGCGATATTGCCTGTGTCGTCTGTGATGCCCAACAGCTCTCCACTGTCGGGATTGTCAATCGTCTCCTGACCTTTTTGATCTCCCCTCGAATAGCTTGTTGATGGTGTTTCTAGTATGTGCGGGGACTGCAGCCAAGCTACACCTTTTGCTTTGCAATTCTCATAACGGAGAGTCACGTGTTTCGGTAAATAGTATGCACCGTGGTTGGTGACATGCTGCAATGGCATAAAGACACAATTGTAATTAACAAGATAAAACTGTTAGACGACGTGGAAACCAAGAGCTGTGAGAACTTTACCAATAATAGAGTGGGTTCTTTGATGTCCTCGTGAATTAACCATGATCCGATATCCGTACAGTAACTTATAGCAGGTCTAGCGGCATGTTTTCACCTCGTTGGGACCTCCTAGTCTGATTTGGACGGAAGTTGTTAGTTTCCTGTCCAAAGAATATCGGATCCATCGAGTTCAGCTCCTGAACCCAAGTGTGACCACTGGGAAAATAAGTGAGTCACCGCGGCACCTCTTTACGGGCAGACCCCGTAGGGTAATGATCCCTGGCCAAGGGAAAATCAATGAGACACTCTCCTTAATATTGCCATTGCCCACCATAATTGTGCGATTTGCGTCTCCATTAGGTGAAATTCACTGGTCACAGGTTGTGGTCGATCACCAGGTTGGGTGATTCGCGACAGGGTAATCGTTCCGTCTGTCGACGTATCCCTTTGCTTGACGTCACCCGTTGTATTGTGAGCTCGAAGTCGGCTAGCCGGTCATATTCGATTATCAACCCAGCTCGACCTGTCAGAATTCGGTAGGGTTCGTTGATAATGGCGTTAACAAGAGGTAGCATATTCTTAGCCGGTGACAGTTATCACCGGTCCCGCGTCCTGAGCGCTTGGGTAAATGTAGGTCCGTGATATCGTACTCACTACGGAACTTGTACGTGAAGCCTGACGTCTAAAATTTCTTCTAGCTCCCTCCGACCCCGTCAAGCCATCACTGAAGGCTTCCCATGGAAACGTTAGTCTCTGCCCTTGAAGTGTCGTACATTGTCGTAATGACATCGCTCCCGCCAAGTTCCCTAGGATCTACTCTGGATTACATCACGAAAGAGCCAAGGCAAATTTGTGTGGTATAAAATCGACGGGACAGACCCTCTCGACTTTTCATGAGCTGATTTCCATTTTTTTTCCTTTGAGATAGGCCATGACCACACAATTTATATCCTCGGATACTAGGTCCGATGGGCCCATCTTCCAAAATTCGGTTTATATCGGCATCAGCATACAGAACATCATGTATGGTGAGTCCCGTGATCACATCATAAGACGCCGCGTGCAGACTCACTGTTCCGCTCGCGTAGGCATCGAGTTGTTCCTATACTTCAAGACCATACGCATCCTCCTAATCCGTAGAGGTGCGCGAAAGAAATCTGATTTATTTTACGCGCTCTTCAGTAGCGTGATGTTGTCGTCGATCACGGTCTGGGTGGCCTCCCAAGCATTCTTCGGTGAACAAATGTGGTTGCTGCAGGCTAGCTATCCGGGAGGTCCTGATGCGTACTGGAAGGCAAATGACTCGGTTTGGTACATGGATTGGGGGACGACAGCGGTCATCATGCTGCAGCTAATGACGGATGCCCTCATGGTAAACAGTGAACACATACACGGGCACTTCAGGACGTATGCTCACTTGCCTGGTCCTAGATCTACCGTTGTCGCATCATATGGGATAACAATCTCGTCGTCATCGTGCCCATCATTCTGTGGCTGGCTACCCTCAGTGAGCATCATCCCATATGACCTCCTTACAGACGTCTCATTCGTGACCGCTTAGCTTTGGGTGTTTTTATCGACTGGACTACCATTTCACCAGGTGACAATTTTTTCACCGGTGTCTCCGCGGGCATGGGACTCGCATATTATGTCGTCTCTGTGTTCCTGAACACGACCTTGACGTGCATGATATGCTACCGTATGGTGCGACATGCCAAGATAGCTCAGGAACATCTCAGGCGTGAATATGCGTCCTTGTACTTGTCCATTGTCACGATCATCATCGAGTCGGTGTTCCCATATACGCTCTTCGGCATCGTCTTCTTGATATCGTTCGGGGTGGGGAGTCCAACGTCGGCCGCGTTCATGTGTGTGTATCTGCTGATGATGGTATGTGGACTCGTCATGTCTAGAGCTAAACAGCCACAACTCACCCGAGCACGATATATCCTAGTCCATATCACCACAAATGCTGATCCTCCGCATCGTCTCGGGGAGGGCGTGGGACAAGGATACGCTCAAACAACAACCGAATCCAACGGTCAAGCTCAATCCTGGGACCCGGGCAATGTCGCGATTTTCCGATATCAGCGGTATAGGAGTGCATCTGCAGACATTGTCGAACGTGTACCTTCCGGATGAATATGACAAGGTGCTAATATCACAAGTGGAGCTGGTTTGATGTAATGTGTCTATAAGGCGATGTACACTGTACCACTGGCACAACGGTCTCCATGACCGAGAGGAGCCCATCAATTATTTAAGCCGTACATGGAGTGTAAAACTAGATCTCTTCTGTCTTCATAGGTAGAGTAAAACTATTTATATGATCACAAATGGCATGACTGAATGCACATGGAGTTACCGGAATGGCAAGCTGGCGACCGGCAACACCGAAGCAGACTAGCACTCATTGGGAGGAACAAGGATGACGACCAAAGGGTAATAGCACCTTTCTGTGTGGTAAATTTCGTAATGGAGCAAACGCAACAAGGTTCCCGACGTTCTTAAGGCGCCCGAGTACACCTGAGGCACAAGACCAATAATACACGTTATTGCGACGGCAATCCAAGTTTGACTTTGCAGTGAAATATTGAACCAGATCTACAATATCACCTTTTATACCCCCCAAAACCAGTGTGCGTGTCAAGGTTGCCCTTTAATATGCGGTGTTCCAGCTATTTATTTATGAGGTCTCTGATAGGTAATCCCACCTGGCGGCAGGGTCGTCGCGTTGAAGATAAATAGGAAGGTCTGCCAAGTGTCGAGCTTATCGCCACACTGGTAGCCCTATGCACCAAAAAAAAGGTGATGGATGCTAGTTTGTTGAACCCTGAGTGAAAGAGCTCCGCCACCAGAAAGGGTATGCTGTAAGCAATATGATGGCTCTGGGAATAGGGTAGGAACTGACCGTATATAAATTCTCCACTTTGGTCATAGATGCACAAGTAGGTGGAGTCACAAGATCGTATCACAACCTACCCACGGCGGGTAGCACCCCAATCACGACCCTTTACTAAATACAGCATCGTGACATCGGAGACGATAGATGACACCCTCTTACAGATAAGTCGGCCGAATCCTATCTGGGGAAAGGACGATCTGGGAAGTTTCTCTTCAAGACGTGTGCCAGATGGTATTTCGCTTCCGTGTGGAGTGCCACCGAAAAGCCACCGATCCGTTCAGACACTTAGCACCACGCTGTCGACCGTTCAACGCTCCCGTGTTCTCTGCCGACACAGCGAATAAAATCGACCAATTTTCTAATAATGGTTCAGGCTTGAGTATATGTCATGTGCCTTCATTGTTGACTAGTAGCACGCGGTCGCACACTGTTTGCCGTACCAGCGCCATCCGTCAACAGCCTGCTTCGGGCCTCTGTAATCCTGCACGTCCAATCCTCCACACTTAGGCTTAGACGGGTTAGCGCAGGCCAATTAACGTCAGTATCCGCTCGTTCGATCAGAAGGTATTCAAGAACGGGGCAACGGGGTATCCTCCGTCCTGTAAAGGCTAGTTTCACTGCCCAACCGATCATCCCCAACAAGTTTCCGTTCTGATGACTCGCTACCACTTGTGGTGCCATGAGATACCCAGGGTCACCGCCCTGAACTTGTACGTGTTTTTTGAGTAAGCACATCGGGAAGTGGCGGGTTCCGACGGAATGTCCTGGTGTACCTCGAACATCCACCGCGTCATGACCTGAGATTTCCGTTTTTGAAGGGTCCTTCACTTGTGCAGGGACTTTGAACGTGCGAGATAACCGAAAAAAGAGATGCTGTCCAAAGGGACTGACTGGCCCTCTAGCTGTCCGAACTCAGTCTGCGCAGGGGATGGTAGTGGTACTGTTATACGTTCCTTCAGTAAACCTCAAAGTTGAGGAGACTGCCGGCTGCCGTTCGGTCACCACTGGCTGGTTTCACTGAAGTCAATACGGGCTTTGCAGTCCGCCTACCGGAATCATCGGAACTTCCTGATTCGTCATCGGCATACTCCGAAGTTGAATGCCCGCCCCACGACGTACCCACCGAGCACACCGAGCACACAAAGCCTGCAAGTCCCGGCAAATCCGTCAAGGTAGGCTCGAATTCACCCTCGTTTGCAGTACGAACCGTCGTGAAGACGCACCCGTCGCTTTTCCGGAGCTAAAAAGGTCGTCTGGACAGCGTCTATGGGCTGGATGGACGGGCACATGGATGGGACTGGTGCTTGCTAGGCTTCTGATCCTGTTCAAGTTGCTCTTGGATCTATTTCGCTGACCCATTTTACCTCTCCGCGGTCGACATTGCACAGATGGTACGTGTGTTTCAATGATTTGCGTGGTCTAACGCGCACCCACCTATGATGCTCGGAATATAGAAGCTCGAAATCGACTCTTTCTCGGGCTACCGTATCTACCCTTCAAAGGGTAAACTCTTCGTGCGTGGAGATTCGAAAGTGAGTTTCGTATTCTACTCCAGCCCTGGCATGTATGGACCTCCTTTGACCCTCCTTTTCTTTACTCTCCAGATCTTCCGCTTCGCCAGCTCGAAGAACGCCTCCCTCTTCATTCAACGTAAAAACCCTCGCAAGATCGCATGGACACAAGTGTACCGCCGCATGCACAAAAAGGGTATCACGGAGGAAGTTGCCAAGAAGCGTTCACGTCGAACCGTTAAGCACCAACGTGGTATTGTTGGTGCTGACCTTGCCACCATCGCTGCCAAACGGAATCAAACTGCGGCTGTCCGTACACAGGCGCGGCTCGCTGCTATCCAAAAGGCAAAGACCGAAAAGAAGGAAAAGGAATCAAAGAAGACCAAGGTTCGTCATGGTGGTTCCCCGGCTTTCCGTGTCGCTGATCGGGCTGTGTTTGTTCCTTGCCACAGCCCACAACCCGTGCACCTGTCAGCACTGCACCCAAGGTTTCGAAGCAACAGATGAAGGGTGGCAAGGGTGGGCGATAAGCGGACTTGCTTGGATGGGGTTGGTCCACTCATGTATCGCACGTTCATGATCCCGATGGCACACATGTTTGCTATGCTTGAAAGCGATATGCTGTATGTGCAACCCCTGGCCTCAGCTGGTTACAGCTTGAATTAAAAACTAAGACCTCTCTCGGCATAGTGGATGATACTGTACAGAGTTCTGCGGGCAATGTCCAGAATGTTATGTACCGTAAACCAGCGGAAAATAAAATAGATGTATGCGTGCACAAAGTCCGTGTAGAGTGGGTAGACTAGGGAATGGGCAAGATCGAGTTCACAACCTCGGCGTATGTGAGCGCTCGGGCGCGTACTTGGCCTGAGGAAGAAACAGGGTCAGTTTCATCACCAGCGAGACAGCGCACGACGACGCTCACCATCTCATTTTCCTTCCTCGCGAAGCCACACTTTTCATAAAAGGCTGTGTGAAACAAAAAACGTCATTAGCGCCGCTTTCTCCACGCAACGGGCCAAGGTAACAGCCGACTTACGTATGTTGGCGTCGCTGCAGTTCAAGATGGTCTTGTAGCAGCCACTGTTCTCACTGATGTACGTGAGCGCCTGGATGATGCGTTGACCGAGCTTTTTGCCCTGTTGGCTCTTGTCGACGGCGATGTCTTCAATGTGTCCAACACTGCCGAGGCCGCGGAGGAACTTGCGCTCGATGAAGACGCAGCCGACACCGACGATGCGGTCCCTGGCGTCGTCAACGATGACAAGGGTGTAGTATGTCCTGGGAAGAGCACGCATAGCATGGAACTGGTTGACCCAGGCAGCTTCACCGGGGTCGCTGACGACGGTGAGCACAGAGAGGACGTCGAGGTGGCCACGGCTGTAGTCTGTCGATGCAAGCGGACGAATCTGGGGACGGTCAGACGTGGCAGACGTCCTCTGCAAAGGGACGTACGGTCAACCCTGTAGGCAGCTGTTGCGCCACTTCGGGAGAGATCAACTCTTGAGGAAACATCAAGTCGAGTGGGGGCTGTGAAGTAGTGATGGACAACATGGCTAATTTTCTGAGGGCAGAGTAGGCAAAGGAGAGATGAGTGGACAAAAGAGAGAAGTAGAGTCGGAGCATGTCTACGGCGAGTATTAACTGTAACAAGAACACAGCCACCACTATCCCGCTCTATATGCCCGCTCGGCAGTGCCGGACCTGGGTGAACACCGGACAATCTATGGCTTTCCACCCCGCTTGAACTTGGACGTGATATCTTCTCCAGGAGGCTTTCCGGTGCCCTCCTTGCGTCTCCACAGCGAAAGCGTCCCTCCTTGACGTACCAAGCTCAGCGGCACACCCTCTCCCTGCTCGCGCACCGCCTGTAATATTACCTTGAGCAAGTTCTTCAACTTGCCGAGCGACTCCTCCATCATCTCCGCATGCGGCTTCATCTCTTCGCCGGTGAGCGAAATCTTCTCGACGGGTTCAAAGACGCCTCCGCTATGCTTCGCCATGTAGAGCCAAGCTGTCTGCGATAGATACAACTGGGGATAGATATCTCTCCAGTTTACTTCTCGGAACGAAGACCTCGTTTTCACCTCGATCAAATCGGACTGAGGCACGAGTGCACGAGATGGGGTCAATTTGATGTCGAGACCAGCAGGAGATTCTGGTTGATTCGGCTTGGTCCTCTCTTCTGCGTTTCCACCGAGGCTCAGAGACGAGAACGAGGCGAGGAGGTCGTCGTCATTGACATTCTGTTCTACGCAAGCATCCGCCGTAAATCCGAGCAGGACATTCAAACTCCCGAATTTCTGCACCGCATGTTCAGCGGAGGACGCGTGATCGCGATGCACGACTCACAAAGGTGATTATGCGGTGATGGCCAGCCATATTCTCACAGCCCGGCGGGCACCTGGTAGCAGCCCTCAGATACTCATGGCCATAGCCTACGTTTTGCCCGGTGGCTGTCGCGTTCTCTTCCTGTCGCGTAAACAAGCACGTCTTGCCCGCCAAATCGACATCAATCCGAAAGTTATTGTCAGCATTGGAGTCATCAATGTATCGCAGCAGTTTTCGGAGACCATTGCGATCGGTGACGAGATCCAGCTCCTTGTACGCAAAGTTGTCGTGCAACGCATCAATCGCAGCGAAGAGGGGCAACATTGGGGAGTGGTTGCCCATCTTGGATGCGTTGTGATGGATGTATTGGACACCTGTGTCGCGAGACACTTGGTGTACCGGCGCACGCTCGTCCGCCCAGATCCAGGGTGAGCCTTGGGGACCGAGGCGTAAGAGATGTGGCGGTCATGCATTCTAGAACTTACCTGGGACGACCATGGTGGGGTCCGACGCGTCGATCCATGAGTACGAGGCTACGGCCTTGACGTGACGCAGTCGGACGAGCTCCGAGGCATACCCCTCAGTGTCGACCGACAGCGTCGCCACGCGTTCCTCGAGGTCCTTTAGCACAAACGATGCGTCTGAAGAACTGCCTATGCGATAAGTCGTCGGCTTTCCCCTTCGTGGACGCCATCCCCCGTTTCGCTTCGGTGCGGCCATGTTAGATGAGGGTGTGATTGAACGGCTTGTTTGCTGGGCTTGCTTCTTTTTTCACTACTAAATGCCCCTATAAGGACGAGCGTGGGTGCATCAAGACCGATGTAATTGATAAGACACCCGTTCACCGAATACACAACAGAACTGCGACAGACTTACTACTGCATTCATACCCTACAAAGATTCGATAAAGATAATAGTCCTCTGGCGATCCACACATATCCTCGCCAGCGAGTAAATATAATAAACGAATACCAAAAAAAAAAACACGGAAAAGAAAGAAGAAAAGAAGATGAGGACCACTCTCATTCTTCTTCCGTCGGTGGCATCCCCCGGTACCCAGGCCCTGCGCCCCTCACACAATCAACGCTCGGCCGTGGGCGGAAACTCTCCCGTTTGATCCGGCTTCCTCTACCTAGGCTCACCGTTCGCGCTATGCTCGCCGCCGTCGCATTCGTACCGTACGATTTCGCCGAACTGCCATGACGGTGAGAGCTCGCACTGGAGCTCGATACAGCCCGTGATATCGTACGCTGCGTCGTCGATGGCACACGACCCCATCCAAGGGAGGCGTATCCCTCCCCATGTTTCGACCGTGTCATGACTTGCGAGGCAGGGGGTGCTGCTGGAAAAGCCGACTTTGGTAGCCCCGAGACAGCGGTCCCACTCGGCGTACGACCCTTGGCGGGGGACGAGCCTCGCACGGGTTTCGCACGGCCATCTGCAAGCTTTTGTCGCTTGGTCGTGGTATGCGACATCGACGACGCTGGCCTCACTGCTGGCGTGACAGCGCCTGGAGGTGGATTATGCGCTTTTCCGGGCACATAGCCAGCTTTGTTGACATTGTTAGAAGCAGGCTCCAGGCTGCGGCTGCGGGTCAGAGGACCAGCGGGCTTGTTCGCATTGAGTGCTTGCACTGAATATTGTGACGTGACCGTTTTCTTCTTGTTCTCTTGCTCATTCGCAGATATGCTCTCCATCAGAATCTGGAGCATGCTTTCTCCATGCACCAGGAAGGGGCGACCATTAGTCTGCTCCCATGCAGGAAGGGATGACAACAGTTGCTGTTCCAGCTGCATGCCCAGTCATTAAACCAGAAATAAACGATTGTACGATCTGAGAACAGACCTTGGGTTTCTCCTTGCCTACCCGCTTCCTCATCTTCTCTTCTCTCAGCAAACGACCTGGATCCCTACTGCCTCCTCGGCCGAGGAGACGCGTCTGATCTCCAGCAGCCCGTTCCAACTCCTTCTGCTCTTCACATATATCAAAGTACTTCTTTATCGACGCCAACATGGGCGTCTTGAGTCTGACCTCCGCCTTGAGCCGCGCAATTTCGTGTTCATGCTGGCTCAGCAGATCCTCGGTGTGTTCATCTGTTCGTAGAGCATGAATTCCACCCTGGTGGTCGAGCCTTTGATGAGAGGACCCACCATCCACAAAGGCAGCAAAGTCTGCTCGCTCATCTTCTCCGATCATCAGTTCATTCCATAGTGATTCGATCTCAGACCGGGCGTTCCAAATGAACTCTCCCATTCGTTCTCTCTTCAGATCGATCATGCGCTCCAACTCTTCCTCGTATGCTTGGATAACCTGGGGAGTCGTTCCGCGGTTCGCCTGCAGACAACATACGTCCATGAATACTGAGATCCAGGTTTAGGTGACTTACTTCGACAAAGGCATCCATCGCTGCATCGTTCACTCCCATTCTCCTCCAGAGCGATTCTAGTTGATCATACATGGCTTGGATATGACTCTCTCTTCGTTTCTTCTGCTCCGTCAGCTCGGAACACCGCTGCTCTGCATACAACAACATCTTCTGCGTGGGTTCGACTGCAAGCGAACCAAGAAGGGTAGCAGGAACAGGGTCGGGTGTCGACGAGGAATCCAAAAGTTGAACAAACCGAGAAAATGCATGCTGGAATTCCCGCACAGGGTCCCCACTGAACTCGGTCGGCGATATTGGGACTGGAGAAACCGAGCGGAAGAGAAGTTTGGTGTCGGATCTACCCTGACAAGAAGGCGTGGGTGTGCTAGTCGATTCAAGAAAGGGATCTGCATCCGATGGTCGTTGGATGGAGGAGGAAGATGAGCGCGGAAGTGGGTAGGCAGGAACTGTTAGTGTTGAAGAAGAAGCGGCAGGCAGAGGCGTCTCATCGACTTCTGGTGGTTCAATGCCAAGTTCTGAATGTAACCAGTCAATCTGGAGGAACACATCTCCAAGGAGAGTAAGGCGTTTCGTCTAAAGAAAGACGGTTTTAGTGAACATTGATTATCTTTGCCAAACATGAAATACAAAGTGGGCAGGTATGGTGATGGTTTCTGTTAGGTGGGATACATCAAAAGTCGCGGAACACGACCATCACGTTTTGCACGGAGGGGTCAGAATCCAGATCGACCTGCTGTTCGTGCGCAGAGTACCCCTACTACACAGAAACCGTGAACGTAAAAACACAAACACCAACTCACCATTTCGCTCTTTCCTCGTACTAGCTCTTTCTCCAGTCTGGAGAAGCGCTCAGGCATGACGTCCCGAAGGGCATTTGGATTGTTCGGATCTTCCTCGATCGAAACGGTCGGTCGGAGAATATCAGTGGAAAAATAACTCGGCCCCAGACCTCGCGCAAGGACGTTCAGTCGATTCGTCAACGTTGTCAATTGCTCGAGCTTCGTGTGATAAACCTATGTTCCCAAACGTCGACGTATCGTGCCCTCAAACACCCATCAAAGAAGAGTCCAATCCGACATACCTGGCGCAACCGCTCTTGATACTCCAATGCACGCTCGTGCCGCTGCGGGAGGACCTTTTCCGACTTGATCTCGTTGATTGATCCGGCGACTTTGGCGTTGGTGCCTAATGCGAGCGCATATCGCGAACATCCGATTTCAACCTCTTCACATTTTGTCTCCCATTCTT
>JBBPKD010001011.1:0-12484 GCA_038089075.1 Singerocomus inundabilis
CTTGTCCCCCCAGATTCAAGCGTAACACTTACCTTGCGTTCTTATTGAGGCTCTGCCTCATGAACTATTACGATACAACCCTCTACCCATTAATTACCGTATACCCTAGACAACGTCACAGCTTGGTCTGTGCACGATCCTGTAACGTATATAAGGGGTTGTGAGTTGGCTGGTATCCCCCTAGCCTAATCCACTTGTTAACCTCCTACCCTGCCTACCAAAGTGGCCTAGTGAGCACTCTGTCAAGTAGCTGGTTGACTATTCGCCTACCCGCCAGCAATGGTGCCTAGGAGTGAGGTCCCTGGAGATGAAGCCACCCCCACTCCCCTTTACCAGCCAGCCAGAAGTACCAACTTGTAATCCAGGAAGACTATAACCCAAGATCATCCAGTACATCACACACTCATTATTATATTTAACCAGAAGTTACCAGAGGAGGCATCACACCTTACTAGGTGGTTTCTGCCAGATAACCACGTGATTATCCAAGGGCTCTGATAGCCTGAATACAATTACATTGTCAGATAGCTGCCAGCGTTAGGATGGAGACAGAGACTAGCTGCAAGAGTGCTACATCTACTATAGTGGTGCAATAGTCCGCTAGAAGTTCTTAGGTGGAAGCCAGTCCCGCCGTCAGCCCTCTCATATATTCCGACACTCCATTACCTGCTGTCCAGCACCCTTTAACCCGACATTATGGTTACACCCCATAGAGAAGATGCCAGGTCGCCCGACAGGATTATGGAAGATGGTTAGAGGCAGTGTAGCTCCCTTGCGTCCGCAACACTAGGTAAGATAAGGGAGAACTAAGCTAAGATATCATATGTAAAATACCGGCTTTATATACATATCCTGAGTATGCACAGACCATTATGTAGGGTAGGTGCAGGAAAGGACGCTACCTTGGTAATGAATGAGAGACAGTGGTCAAGGGTTAAGGATGACAGCTGTCAAGGCAAAACACGTAGCAGGGGTAGGAATTGTAACACAACTACATTAGCATAAAGATGTTGGGGAGACACTTGTGTTGATGGTGTTCTCCATTCTAAAAACCCTTGACTACCTTAACCATTGCTTCACTCCCCTTGTCTTCATCTTCACTGTTGGTCACCTCTTCCAACTTTGGAAGCTTTTCTTCCTTTTTGGTGACATAAGTTTTCTTTGTTCATGGAGGGGAGGGAAGTGGTTTGAAGGCAGTACACTGAGCACTGGTATGCCTGGGTTTTCTGCAGTGGAAGCAGAGGTTGTTTTCCCAGCATCATTTTCTCTCTTTTGGGGTGAGCTTGGCTATCTTTATCCCATCTATGTCCATTGCATTGGGGTCTTAATGACGGTCGTGCCGTAAAAACTATTGTACCTCAAGTGAATCCTCGAAAAATGGCACGCAAAATTTCCAGGGTAGTGGGAACTACACTAAACCCCATTTTTGTAGATTCTAGTGCACGCCTCTTTGGACGCGGCCAGGGCACTTATTGAAAGCTGTGGGCAAATCCGCGCAATGACTAAGGACATCTATGCCCCCGAAACGGGTGAGAGCGTGCAAATTGGACAACAAACTAACAGCTTCTCGATTTCACTAAGTGATGAGTTGTTGAGCACGCTCAAGATGTCACGGGTATGACTTACTGCTTTTGGATGACATTCATCCTCATCAACTGTCATTGGTAGTTCGAGGATAACGAAGTCGGTTACGTGACCGGACGCGTGGTGAACCACTTCAGTTCCACTATACCGATCCTCGAGCCATCAGGAGTCTCAGTACCAGCTGATGCGCATGTCAGAACTGACGCCCCTCATAATCGAGTGCTCGGATCAAGACTAGCGCGACCGCTTCCGCGTTCCACAATGATTGGGGAGCTCAAACTAACAGCTCTCAAGGCCAGACTTGCATCCATCGGGGTACCCGCGGAACTAATCGGTGAAGGTGTTCTTATTTGTGGGGCCGGAGCCAGACGAGACCAGCCGACGGACAACATTGAAGAAACTGTTGCGGTTCGCAAGACAGGTCGAGGAAAGGTCGAACTGGAGGGTAATGTCTCGAGTGTCTATTACACTGTACGAAAGGAGATCTACGGGTTACACGCGCTTGTAGCCGCCTAGCGTCATATAATTATATAGCTCCTACCACGGTTGCCATCACACTCCTTTTCCTGCGTCCTCTTTCAAACTGACTATCCTGTTGAGTATCAAGATGTCACCCTGGTTCATGCCGTGGGGATCAGATGGGTCATCAAGCGTCGACAAACGGGAGTCCGAATCCACGGAAAAATATGCAACACGTAGGCCTTGGAAGCGAATGCACTCCTTGCCAACTAGTTGTTCAGGAGTGACCACGGGGGTCTCAGGATGTAAGAACTGCTGGGCCCCGTCGGCTTTTGACTCCTTGGCACGAGCTCTGGCCTCTGCGAGTGCGTTCTTCACGGACTCCCTTGCCAAAGGCCAGAAACCAATTTCAACTATAGCGCCTTTCACGACCTCCATGCTATGTGGGTTGATATCCGCTGTGAAATCGGGCACCGCAGCTAATGGATTGTCGCTCTTAAACAGGGGGGAGAAGATCCGTGTTTCGTCCACGCGCACAGGACTTCCGGACGGTGCATGTTCTGCGACCCACTGGATATACGTCTTTGGTTTTGCATTTCCCCTGTCTTCAAGTCTGCAGACAAGCTCTATGACCTGTCCGGTGGAGGGATCGGTCTTGTATGATATGCATGTGATAGGATGTGGTGCTTGGAAAAGACCGACAGTCTTGCCTGGAGCGAGTCTGAAGTAATCTTTAGAGTCCTCCAGCCTGAAGTCATCCGCATCGATGTAGATAGTTCGCGTGAATGGAATAATGGAGGTTCCAAGCTCGGGAACCTTTGGATGTAGTGGCTTCTCTACCATAAGGAGATAATCTTCAGGTAGATTCTCGATGATGACTTTGAGGGGATGCAGAACCATCAGCAGTCGCGGTGCAGTCCCTTCCAAGAATTGCCTGATGGTTTGATCGAACCGACCAATCTGGATATTTGATTCGGCTGTGGAAACACCGAGAGTGCTCACGAAAGATAAGATCGCTTCTGGAGGAACCCCTCGACGACGAAGTGCGATGACAGTGTGAAGCCTTGGATCGTCCCATCCAGTAACATATCCCTCATTGACGAGCTGCAGAATCTTACGCTTCGAATTGATCGTTCCTGTAACATTTAACCTCCCAAATTCGGACTGCCTCGGCTTGTAGACCTCAAGTGCGTCGCAAAGCCATTCGTATGACTGGCGGGAAGTCACGAATTCCGTAGTACACAAAGAATGCCTGTAAGCCGTCTTAATCTTGGAAACACAGAACAAAATAGACGACGTACGATATGTTCTCGAAGCTGTCAACGAGACAGTGTGTATAATCATATGTAGGGTAAATTTTCCACTTGTCGTGCGTACGGTGGTGCGACGCGTCCAGAATCCGATAAGCCGTCAAGTCCCACATCTTAGGATTGGGATCGGTCAAATCCTGCTTCATACGTAAAAATGCTTCTCTAGGACGATAAAAAGCTTCCTTCATTTTCTGGAACTCTGCAAGAGATTCCTCAATCGGCCTATCTCTGTGTACGCATGCTCGAGGAGCAGCAGCCTTATCACCCCTATCGGCCTTCATCTGCTCCTCTTGAGCACAATGGTTCAGTAAGAGTGGAGAACTAGACAGTGAATACCTACGGGAACAATGGCAAACATATGCCTTGTCTCGTTTGATCAGTTCAATGGCGAGCTCGTACAACTGATCGAAATAGTCGCTCGAATAGGTGATCTTCCATGGTTCAAAGCCAAGCCATCGAATAACTTCAATAATACTTGAAAAGTATCTTGCTTCCTCTTTCTCAGGGTTGGTGTCGTCAAAACGAAGATATGTTCTCCCGTCATGATGTGCAGCATAGCCAAAATTTATAAATATAGCTTTGCAGTGACCTATGTGCAAAAATCCATTTGGCTCTGGGGGAAATCGCGTGCAAACCCTGCCACCGGTGGCGGCCAAGTGTTGGTTACGAAGTTCGGGGCTGACTTGCGGGTTTTCACCAGGTTTGTGGAGTGCGCCGAGAAAGCCTTCCTCGAACACAACCCTCCTAGATTTTGCCCTTTGCTCAGCATCGGAGACGTGTGTTGCAACGCTGTCCGATGTGTTGCCAATAGCTGACGCGTCAGTTTCCTTCTTCGACTCCTGATAAGGCTCATGAAGTCATGACAGGCTACGAAAATATGGTTGGTGTCGTCTACCTTTGCTCTGGGTTTCGCGGCCTCCTTCGTGCCAAAAGTCTGCGTAAAGACGCGCTCGACAGCGTTTTTTATTTCAAGCGGACTTGCCCAACGCAGGGAAGGAATGTTCTTCACCCCACTGATGGCGGCCCCGAGGCTGGTCCACCCGGACACGGAGTTTGACTGAATGAATTCATTGACAAAGACGTCTAGTTGTGCGGGTGTAATATTGAACCCTAATCCTGTAGTTGAACGACCTACGGACCTCTAGCACAGAAATTATTAACTCACCAACGCCACAAGTCTTGTTGAACTCGACCTCGTTCACCGGTAGCGAGTGAGAGTCCAGAAACTTGGTGGCAACTGATCGCAATATGCATCGATCGCTAGAGAAAAACGTACGACAACTAGAACAACGAACCGTTTACTTGGTCTATCGACTTGAGCTTCTCTTCACGAATGGCGTTGACGATATAGCTTTGCTTGGTGTCGTCGACATTTAGTGCTTTAGTAAGCTGAATAGCGAGCGCTGCAATCAGCACGGCTCGTTTCTCCCCAAAGAGATCCGGTTCAGAGGCAAGGCCGTGTGAGAGGATGAGATTTCTCAGAATCGCGGCGCTCTTCGTGTTCTTGGCCGCCTCAGCAGCCTTGGACTTCGATAGTCCTATCGACTGGAAGAGAGAAATAGATGCATCGAGAGGGTCTGCTTGTGCAGGCATGATCGCCGTGGACACGAAGACTTGTGACTCGACGTTCTGTATCACCCGAGTCATGCGTTATCTAATCTATTTAAACTGTAACATCTACTACTAGTGGGAGACAACATCACCCAAGTTCCCTACGATCTGTCGCTTCAGTCGACCATCGCCTCGCTGACCAATCACTCTAACCTCCATCTTCCTCTCCAATGAATCTACGGTCGTCCCACTCCCATGATTATCTAGAAATGCCAAGGAGAGGTGGAATATCTTGTCTAATATCACCCGCGCTGCCTTACTGGATACGAGTGGCAGGACCGGGAAATCCGAGAAAGAGACGTGGTCCGATCGAACTTCCAAGAGTTAGACCCTATACCAATGTTTGACAAGGATAAGAACGCACTAATTGTCAATAGCTTCCACTCGCCCCCCGTCCAAGACTTTCCAACTTTCATCAGGCGCTCAAAGTGGTTTTTCCAAAGCGTAAACTTTTCCGAGTTGATGACTAATATGTTAGGAAGACGTTTCTCTTTGAACCTGTGGTGGGATAATGGTCCTGGAAATGGCAATGGTTCAAGCCAAGGATCAAGTATTAGCGCTTTCTGAACGGGTATCAGAGATTCGTTCTCCGGGGATGTGCTGGAGAGCATCGACAACTATCCAGCTCAATCAATGTTTTCCCGCGAATGAAATGAATGACATCAACACTTACAACAGTGGCTCCTCCGAACGAGTGTCCAGCGAGTACGACATTCTCCTCGCACTCAATCGGTCTCTGCGACCCAACACTGGACCATCTTGACCAATCAAGGGGGGCATCTCCTGTGCTTTCTAGAGGATGTCGAGTATCTTCGCGACCATTGCGAGCTAGATTACGGATTGCTCGGTACGCATGATATATTTCCTGTCGTCTGAAGTCGAGTTGATCACGTCGAAAAGACAGCATACTGCATTCTTCAACAGGGTGATCAGGTGGCCAGCTTAAGATTGACGTTGGTCAATAATGTTGCCCAAATCGGAACATCATAGGCTTACACTAGATTAGTTTCCTTGGTGTATACTATTGGATCAGAGGCCGAAGGCATAGCAGCATGTCCCGATCCGTCCCTATGTTCCATGACAAGTACTACGCGTCCAGAAGATGCTATCCGTGTGCAGAGTTGACTGTACCAAGGTGAGCAAGGCGGATCCCAGATAGCAAGTTATGATTACCTGTACACAGTGGCACTACCTCCCAACCCATGCGAGAAGATGACAAGTGGCCAGGGAGAAGACCTGGAATGTTCAGTTTGGATGGTGTTGTGAGGGTCAAGGAGTGGTGCTTCAGGATAAACAGGTATCTACGGATAGCCTAGTCGGATATGTAAGAGGTATGAGGAATAATTACGCACTTTGAGTAGAGCACCAAAGAGATATACAAGCGGCCATAATATCCATGAGGACAAGCCTGTTCAGGAATAAATAAAGTTGAGCAAGGGGATCTAGACTCGGTGAGTCACCAGAGTAGTTGCTATAACCCGTTAATGAGGCTGTCAACGGACTGAATGTGGTGATGTTGCTCAGTAACACCAGGCATGTCAAAGAGTTTCGACGAACCGAAGCAACCAGCTGAGGCCCTTCGGAGCGCTTAGCAGCGAGACATCAGCGGGGTAAAACGCGGTGAAGGCGACTTCCTCGAGCACAAGAGCATGTTTCAAATCAGAAGATGTTCTCGAGCGGACCTTGGCATTGCCAACGAGACACCGTGGAACGGCTAATTTGAAGGTTGTCGCCCCGACAGGAAAACGACCTCCGGGACTGGGTAAGAACATTGGATGGGACAAGACGCGCTGTGGTCCGCGTGTCTACCAGATATTTAGCTCTGCAAAGTCAGTGGTCTCGAGCCTGGGGCGTGGAGTCAAGGCTGGGTCTCACTAGTATCTATATAGCATCTGGGCTACGAGAAGATGGGCTGTAATCGGCGGTGCTAGTACTAGTAATGTAGTGAACAAGACAAGTTTCACATGTGACCTCACCCGCTCTCACCGAGCTTGACAAAATCAGGCTCGGCGACTTGTCATCTTATGAACTAAACATCCACCTCACTGTACCCCGCCAAGAAATACTTACTGGCATGACAGAACGTACTAGCACTCAAATCGATAGACTACACGACAACGTAACGATAATACAGGGTAGAGATACCTGAGGGCCCTGCATACTGATATGCTTGTAATGTATTTACTATCGGATTTCTTGGCCAGGAATTCAAACGTCACATGAGGTACTTGGGTACCGAAAACTCTTCGGCATGCACACCGTCATCCATCTTGATCAACAGAGGGCCGATTCCTTGGACTGGTGTCTACACTACTGACGTTGTCCATGGACTACACCAGTGCGCCATGCTGGACGTTGAATGGGGTCTTGTGATGGGTCCGGGTTCGTAGACGGCAAAGAACCGGGCATCACCTGTGGATACGCAGAAACCGGAGCATGAAGGACGCGTCCTTGTGGGAAAGGTCTCCCTAGAGGCATTTCTTCTGCTCCATCAAGCCTCACGATGGCCCGAGGCTCGGGAGGCTGGCTAACGATCTGGAACGTCTGTGTAATCAAGTGAGTGTCATCCAGAATCTTCTGAAAGGTGGGGGTCTGTTGCTTCGTGGGCGAGATACGTTCATCCGACTCTTTCTCCGGCTGGGCCCTTGGAATGGATGAAGACGGGGTGATGTAAGAAGAGGTGTCCTTTCCGAGTTCCCGGCTAAGCGCCGTGATCTGACTCTTCAACGCAACCGGGAATGCCACCTCTTCGTCGTCATCTGCATTAGTGATCCGCACGAGAGTCGACACGCTGAGGAAAGGTAACGATGATTGGTATAGAGACGAGTAAACCATGTGTCAAAGGTCTGACTTACAATGCTTCTTTAAGATATGCAAAACTGAATCCTTGTGTCAGGTCAGCTATTTCCTCGACGAGAGTGTCCGAGAAAGACAGTTCATTATTGACCCTGAGTTTCTCTTTCCAATACTTGACATACAGCAGACGCCCCTGGTAATCAGGATCATCGAACAGACTACTTGACCAGTTAGCGCGAGTATCCATACTAATGAGATTATCCACTCACTATTTCCTATCGAACCTGCTGGGCCGGTTAGACAAACCAGGGTCGAGTTTATCGAGATGATTAGTAGAAGCAATGACAAGTAGTCCCTGGTTCCCTTCGAGTCCGTCAAGCTGGTTGAGAAAAAATGACCGGTTCCGATCGTTGATCAAACTGTCAAGGTCCTCCAATATCAGCTGAATAGTGTTTAAGCTCATTTACGGGATCTCTCTTTCGTTCAGTACGTACCACACAAGGGGCCAACTGACGTGCCTTGAGGAAAATGCTCTGCATAGCTCCTTCTTCGCCCTGCATACCTTATATATTCATGTAAGTTTCTTACGATCATTCAGCCAGTTCCTTTGCTCACTCCAGAATGATTTCACGTAAAGTGGGGTGAAGCCCTGTTCGGTACAGGTCTTCACAATGACCTTGATACTGATAGTTTTGCCATTTCCTAGAAACGATATCTTGTCAGTGTGTATGCGAGTGGGTCAATCAAGAATCTTGCCTGGAGGACCATACATTATCAAGCCACGCTGGGATAGGTCATGAGTACGCTCTCTACAATACCAAGGTACAACGAATACAAACCTTCCACGGAATGGACAGTTTCTTGTACGTCGACTCTGATTTGAAGAACCCATAGATGTCTTTACGCATGCCGTCTTTGCTCTCCTCCTTCATGACGACTTCGTCCCAGGACGAGTCTTTGATCTCGAGCCAGAGTGCTTTGTCCTTGGACCAGAGGCCTCGATTAAACACCCAGATCTCATCGTGGGTCTGTTCCGTGTAGAGGCAAACAGCGAGCACGAGGTCTCGTGCTGGCTGCTCGGGACCATCGTGAAGGATGAAATGGACGGTCCTTGTCATGTGCCCATTTTGAATCTAGTCCACATATTAGCGCATCGAGGTGTGTGCGTTTGTGTGCTGCCCGTACCCTCGTGATGTGCACGACAAAACGACTCTTCTGCTCAACACCAGTTAATGATGCTCAATGGATAAAGAGAAACACCTACATCCCAAGTAATACTGTACGATCCGAGTATGATATTGTCAACGAGTGAACCAGTTACCCTGCCCGTCATGTGTCTGGGTTCTGCTGTAAAAGCGACATTTGAGACTTGTTTCAATTCTGCACCATCAGAGTCTGAAGGATGGATGCTGATATCAGGAAGTGCGAAGAGGCTAGTGAGCCTGCAGTCGTCCGAGATGACGAGCGAGTGTCCTGGGTACATTCTTCGCAGGACATCTGCACTACAGAAGGCTCGGTGGATCGATGTCGTTGATCAAGCATACTTGACGACTTACGCGACTAGCTCGGGGGAGGCATGCTTTGCGGAGGCTGAGGTAGAGAATGTGAGCGCTCGAGAGAGGAGACAAGAACTGACTTGGACACCAACATTGGTCTACCCATTTCTCGTAAAAGTTGGCTGGATCGGGGTGATCAAAGCCTGGTCGAACGTCTACACACTCAAAGTCTAGTGGCATGCTTGCGTTGAAACTCGACGTCAGTTCCAAGACAGCATCAACGCTCGTCGACACCATCATCAACGATACAGCATTCACTGCGGACTCCCAAGCACGGCGACCTCACCGCGTGTTCAGGGGCTATTCTTTCCAAAATTGGGGATGGGGGTCCGAATTGAAATGCCGGGTTTTTGATCACCGGGGTCCAGATAAACTGGGTCTCTTGTTTTGTCTTGCGACTGTCATCGTTGCTAGGATGTCGACTCAGCCTCTCCTCCAGCGCACTGCTTCCAAGCGTATCGCTCTCCCAATCAGGATAGAACCCAAGGTTTCGTTTGCGAACGAGAGAACATTTTTGTCATGGCTTCACTTTACTGTCGTTCTCGGTGGGCTTGCTGTCGGTCTACTCAACTTCGGAGACCAGGTATAGCACCCTCTTCTGCCATGATCATGTTTCACTGATTCTTTTCTCGTTCTCAGGTTGGACAAATAAGTGCTGCAATGTTTTCAGCCGTCGGTATGTCACTTTGGCCAATGCAAGAACACACGTTTGACACAAGTAGCCATTGCTGTGATGGTGTATGCTCTGTACACTTACCACTGGCGGGCCGCGTCCATCCGCCGTGGCGGCCGTGGACCATATGACGATCGCGTAGGGCCGGTTAGTATCATTGTCATTGTCAGTCGTGCTGGACATTGACTAGATGCCAACAGACCGTTCTGTGTGTTGCGTTGCTCAGTATGTCCCGAGTTTTGCCCTCCACTTTCCGTTAACGGCCTTCTGTCAAGTCGCTGTTGTTGTCAACTTTTTCTTACGGTTTTCGCACGACTAAGGGGATATATATACTGCAGTGATTTACTCGGCCAATGTAAAGCGTCGTTTCGAATGCACACGCATCAGATAACATACGAAGAAAAAATGATCACCCCCTCTTCTGCCTCTTGGTCCCTGTGCGCGTGGGGAGCGACGCGGAAGTATCGATGGAGGAGACCGATATGGAGCGGCGCGACTGCAAGAGAATTCAGTACATCCAAACCTATCAGCCTGGAGAGCAGCACACCTGTTTCCTGCTTCTGCCGCTTCTCGCGCTAACCACACTCTGAGCCCTTCCATCCACGTCTGCGTCGGCATCTTTATCTTCCTTGGGCTCATCGACATCCATAGGGGTTGACTCTTTGCCATCTCCGTCGGCACTCTCGCTCTCTCTGATACCCAGTCTCGCCCTTAGTACCCGAATATCCTGCTCCACCCTATCCACAACTTTTTTGGTCTCAATCAATGCAGTTGTGGCATCTAGTAGCGACTCCAGTCGAGAACAGTTTTCCCTCGTTGGCATTACCAAACGCGTGTATGTAATGCCCAACTCTATAAGTGCTTGTGTGACCTTGGGTGCAACGGTCGCCTTTGGAACTGGAAGTTTGAAGCTTCGAAGGTGGACAGGGACATGAGTGACTTTTGTCGTGTTAGTCGTGCCAGCGGTAGGCTCGACACGAACGATGCAATGTTGCGCGTCTGTGGCTCAATTAGTATTACGAGTTTGACTCGAAACCCTAATCTCACCGTAGACGGCAGATTTTGCTGATGGTGCCTTTTTGGTGACGGGGGGACCGAGTTGAATAATGTTGGATGGGGTAAGAGGTAGATCAGCGTCCCCGGCGGTGCCTTTCTTCTTCTTCTTGATGCCTTCGATGGAGAGGGCTGAAGGGCCGTCTTCCTCGACAACAATGTCGGGAAGACCAGAGTCAACACCGAGCAGAGTACGCAGCAGGTCGTCACGTTCTTTTCTGAATTTACGTTCGTTTTGCTCCAGCCGCTTGAGCTCGATGAACAAGGCTTCTTCCTCTGCAATCTCCTCGGATGTTCGGTCTTCAAGGCTGGCAATGTAATTTTTGCGCATTTTTTCTCGCTCTGCATTGGAATGTCATGAGACGTGGTGTAATGGTGATATACAAGTACCTTTGTCAAACTGGTAACTATTAAGGAGGTGCGATTTACTCGTCTCATCACCGGCCCATGGTCGACTCCTGATGAGCTTGCGACAGACGCTATAATAGCGGTCTTTGAGGTCCTGATACACAAAGTTAATGGGTAGTTGGATGTTATCCAAGGGAAACGCACCTCCATCGCACGCACGGGGCCGTCTGGGTAAACATAGCGGTCGTGTATGACATACCAGCGGAGATCATACTCTTGCACGATCCTGAACAGATAGTCTGTCTCTTCCTTTGTCCACTCACTATCTGTGGATAGCAGTGAGCAACGGATGAGGGGAGAGGTCGGAGAGACGAGCCTTCCAAGAGACGGGTGTATTCGTCCTGGGAGTAGCTGTATGGTCTTGGTTGTAAGTTGTACCTTGCGAATGGGTACTCTAGGAGGGGATGGGTGGGATTGCACGGGCGGGCATGAGGATGAGCCCGACGCACCGCTATCGGGGTCGGTCACCTTGACCCAGTGGGAGAGCTGGAGGGCATCTAAGCGAGCGCTGTTTCTGAACGGTCTGTGTTCCCTGTCTGGCTATTAGAGGATGTCTGGAGAGAAACGGGACGGCGTACCATTTGACGGTCCCACCTGCGCCCAAGTTTGGTTTCTGTTTGAGCCGAGGCTTTGCTTGAAGGTGGGCGGCGAGGGAGGGCGCAGAGGGGCCAATGAGGGCGTAGAGTTCGCGTGAGATGCCCTCGGGTTTCTTTGCGGGCGTGGAGAGCGGCCTACGGGTGTGAGACGCGGGCGGGGGCAGCGAGAGCGCACTGCGTATGTCGGAGGCGGAGGCGGCCATGGGAGAGTGAAGGCGCCGTTTCGGCTGACATAACCATCTACACATCCCTTCATCCGGGCCACATGCACCTCCTTCTCTTCGTCATCGCGCCGCCCTCCCCCGCCCGCCACTCCCCTCAGCACCGCCGCCTCCGACGCGCCATTGCCGACCCGGCCTCTTCCCTCTCTCTCATGTCCATTCCTTCCTACTCTACAAGTTTCACCTTGCTCACTTCCCTGACCAGCACCAGCACCAG
>JBBPKD010001012.1:0-12473 GCA_038089075.1 Singerocomus inundabilis
TGTGAAGGACCATTTATTATAACTAATGTCCTCTCCCCTGTAACCTACAGACTTCGTCTCCCACAGTCATGAAAGATTCATCCAGTATTCCACGCCTCCCTCCTGACCTGCTATCAGGAGATGGAAACCTATGGGAAGAACTTCCCCCATCCACCAGCAGAACTTGTAGAGGGTGAGAAAAAGTATGAAATTGAGAAGATAATCAAACACCACAGAACAGGATGCAACCATTTCTTCCTGATCCGATGGAAAGGCTACTCCACATCAAATGACTCATGGGTCCCAGAGTGGGATATAAAAAACACACCCAGACTCCTCTCAGATTATAAAAACCATCATCAATTCTAACTCCCCAACAACCCACCTTTACCCTGGACTATTATCTTCTTTGTATATGTTTTGCAATAATGGCCATTTCCCTCAACAACGAAACCACCTCCAGCTCCTTCCTTTCCACAGAATCCTCTGTATCTTCTCTAGACATCTCCACCCCTGTGGTGACTGCATCACCCCTAAATACTATGAACCAGGAGCCCACTCCCACAGCTACGTCTCCTCTATTCTCCATTCCACCTACTTATACCTCTTCTACTTTGAAATCATCCCCTCGTGGGATTTTATCCATTGATGTACCCCTCACAGCCCACCAGATGAAAGTTGGGAGCCCACCTCCCTTCTACCACCAGTGAATCAGAAGCTTTGTTAGAGACTCTCATATGGCCATCCCCATTAACACCCACATAGACATGGATTTGCCCTTCCACACTCTTTACTCAGCACACCTGGCCACCAACCACCTCCACATGGCTTTTAGCAAAACCCATGACAACGCCAATGCCATGTGCATGTTCCTAGTCTCCATCATGTCGTCAGTCACAGTGGACCTTGAATCCACCCACAACATTCTCATGTATCAACTGGAATTCGGAGAATTCCTAGAGAGCCTAGATGAATACTTATGATGAATTAACCATGGTACCACTATGTCCACCCATGTGTCTCCTGCCACCTTGTTCACTCCCCTCACCATCAAAGAACTAGTTATAGCCGAAAGGCTAGAATCCTATTGGACTGGAGGAGAAGGTAGAGTTGTCCTACCTTGCACTCATCCCAGGTACCAGGAAGCTTGCTTCCAATGTCACCACCTTGGACACATTCACATTAACTGTCCAGTCTACCAATGCCCCCACTGCCTTAACTGGAGACCCAGGCATAATCAAGGTGAATGTAGCATGCAACATCCATGACAAGTACCCATTCGAAACAACCAACTCCGCACCCCTACATCACCCCCATTCTCCTCCTCATTCTCATCCAACTACACCAATGACTCCAAACCTGGTTCCTTTCGTTACTCCATGTGCTAAACCCAGAGGAACACTCCTAGATCAAGATGTCCCTCTCCTCCACCCACTCATATCCCTCCTCTGGCTCAGAGATGCAGACCACAAAGGCATTCTCCACAATCATCCTCGTCTTCCTCCAACCACAGGTCCTCTCCTCCCATCCACAATGACATCATTGACTATGGCAGAGATTACGAATGTACCCTTGACAATCTTGACAACTCCACTATAGCCAACATCACTGGCTCCCCCATGGGTTCCAGTCTCTTTTTCTAGGTAGCTGATGAACAAGATTTGCTGGGTAGCTCTCACTCTAGTGGGGGAGTAATGTTACAACTTCTACTTGTACACTTTCCCTTACTATGCTTTTTCCCTTATTCCCATTGGTCTCTACTTTCCTGGTGTTGACCTGGGCTCAATCCTTTATTTCTTACCTAAACTGTGCTTCATCTTCAGATCTTCACTTCCACACACAGCATGGTCACTTGATCGACACTTTTATTGTTTCCATTTTACACTTCTTTTGATCAACAGCTGTCATTTTGTCCTGACAGCTGCTATGCATTTCACCTTGACAGCTGTCAGTCTCAACCCTTGACACCTGCTTCTATTTGTTACCAAGGTAGTGTCCTTTCCTGCACTTGCCCTACATAATGGTCTGTGTGCAGTAGAGATATGTATATAAGGCTGGTACTTTACATATGATACCTTAGCTTAGTTCTCCCTTGTCTTATCTAGTGTTTGCAACATTAGTTTGCTGGCTAGGTCAAGGTCCCCTAAGTCTCCCCTTCGCTCTAAGTCCCTTGCTACCCAACAGCAAGGCTCCTCAGTGCTTCCCTTCATCTAAGGGAACCTTGGTACACTCTCAAAACATCTAGCAAGCTTACTTCATTCTTGCAAGGTGTTGTGGATGCAAGGGAGCTACACTGCCTAAACCTAAACCACTGTGTCCCATCAGGTGACCTGGTACTCTTGCTATGGGGCTAAACCTAGAATGTTGGATATAAAGGATGCTGGACAGTGGAGAAGGGAATGCAGATAAGGATGAGGGGCAGACATCATAAGGGCCCACTAATATGAGATCTCCTAGCAGACTATTGCACCACTATAGTAAGCACAGTACTCTTGCAACTGGCTTCTGTCTTCCTCCTAATACTGGCACCTATGTGACAGCATAATCATAGTTGTACCATATCTAGGTACTTGGGTAATTGCGTAGTTGTTTGGAGGGAACTACCCTTAAGGTGCTATGCCTTTAGGCCTGATTGGCCTTACTGGATAATAAATTAGTAGACATGAAAGGACTGGATTGCATACTGCAAGATCTGGGATATGACTTGACTGGGATACAAGTTGGAACTGACTGGCTAGACTGGAAGAGGGAGGGGTTGGCTTTATCTCCAAAGCATCTCACTTCCAGGTACCATTGCTGGCAGGTGGGCGAATAGCACTTTGCTACTTGCCATGCTTAACTTCACTAGGCCACTGGTGAGGGCAGAGTAGGAGAGGTAACAAGTGGATTAGGCTGGGGGGACACCAGCCAACTCACAACCCCTTATATATGTTATATGGGGAGTCTAGGGTATACAGACATTAATGGTAGCTATGCTAGAGTATAGGGTAGAGTCCATGAGGTTGCAACTAGGCAAGCCTCAATGTAAATGTAAGGCTAGCCCTGAGAAGATTAGAATGGAAGGGCATAGCAATGAAGAGAAATGGAAGATTGATCACAAAGTGTTATGATATGGGATTTTACCTTAAAATCCCATGATATTCTTTTTCCCTGATCACATGACCTTTCCACCCCTTCACATCATCACGCCTTCACCCTGTCACATGATCACATCTCCTCACCTCTTCACCCTTTCACAAATCACACCAATCATCAATCTCTCCCCGATCATTCACCTACAGGCATTCTTGCCTTTCTCATCTTCGCCCTTTCCCTCTGATCAGTATGATCACTCTCATGACCCTGCAGAACCCTTGATGGGATCTCTGCCATGATCACCCTTCCTGATCTTTCACACTTTGTGATCAATCTTCCATTCCACTCTTCTTGCCTTGCTGCTCGCTTCTGATTTTCTTGCAGCTCAGCCTTACTTTTACATTGAGGCAGCCTTACTGCTACCTCATGGACTCTTACCCTTACCCTAGTATAGCCTCTATTAATTACCATATACCCTAGACAACCACAGCTTGGTCTGTGCACTATCATGTACTGTATATAAGGGGTTATGAGATGGCTGGTGTCCCCCCAGCCTAATCCACTTGTTACCTCTCCTACCCTGCCTGAAAAGGTGGCCTAGTGAAGTACCCTACAAGTAGCAGATGATTATTCACCTGCCTGCCAGCAATGGTGCCCGGGAGTGAGATTGTCCGGAGATGAAGCCAACCTCCACTCCCCCAGTCCAGCCAGTCCAGTTCAAGCTTGTATCCCAGTCAAGACACATCCCAGCCATTGCCAGTACATAACACATTCGTTAGTGGTTACTAAAATTCATAATCCAGCGGCCAACATAATGGTCAAGGCCAAGAGTGCCTTCAGGGTAGTTTCCTCCAGTTAACTACATGATCACCCAAGTACCTCTTCAGTACATATATGATTATGCTGTTACATAGGTGCCAGTATTAGAAGGAAGACAGAGCATTGTTGCAAGAGTATGATTGCTACTATAGCAGTGCAATAGTCCACTAGGAGTTCAATAGTGGAAGCCAGTCATGACGACAGTCCTCTCCTCATTCCTGTATCCCCCATACCTGCTGTCCAGCACTCTCACATCTGACATCTTGGTTCAAGCCCCGTAGCAAGAGTACCAGGTTGCCTGATGGGACACGGTGGTTTAGGATTAGGCAGTGTAGCTCCCTTGTGTCCACAACACTTGGATTAGGCTGACTACCATCCTGCAACCTGAAAAGGCCACATCCAGCATCCATCCCAACACCATAGCTTTCCAGCCCATCCCCAAAAACTTCCTGACAACATCTTGCGTTATACCCAGTCTACATCATGACTATCAACACCAACTCATGTTACTGCTCATGCCAGTATCCGATAGCGCGCCTGCCAAGGCATTATAATATGATGAGGTTTATCCTACCAGACCATTGAGCCTTAGCTCCAGTCATCCACGATCCTAGAAAGAAGATCCTATCCTAGTCTTAGCGTCTATCCCAGTCGCTACTATCCTCTGTCTTATATGAATACCCTTCAATGTCTCCCAACCTCTCACCCTTATCCACATCGATGTTCTTTTATGCCAAGACAATGAGATTGTTGCAACTACAAAGGCGAAACACTGAAAAAACTAAAACTGGAATGAATGCATGTACTGATAATTACTGGATTCTTGCTAGGGGATCTTGGTTTGACTACTAGGTGGCTTCTTACTGGACTGGGTAGTAGAGGATAGAGGGTAACCACAGTAGGTCTCACTCCTTTGCAGGCAATTAACCAAGTGGATTAGGCTGAGAGATGACAGCCAAAACACTGTCCCTTTTATACTACAGATACATGTGCACGAATCAAGCTGTGCGTGAGTATAGAAGTGAATGGTAATTAAAAAGGTGCTTCCATCAAATGGAAAAGAAGTTAAGAAGCATGCAGAGATTAAAAGGAAGCATGCCATGCCTGATGTGCATGGATAGAAGCACAACACATGCTAAATGCATGGTGTGGCAGAATGGAAGAGAAGCACGTCCCTGAACATGCAGGTGACATGTGAAGATGTGAAATAGTGAAAAGGTGAAAGTATCACGTGACCTTGTGAATATGTGAAGGTGTGAAATGATCACATGATCTGAAAGATAAGATAAGATAAGAAAAAGAAGGAGAATTGTACAAGTGTTTGAACAGATTCACAACAGAGATTATTATCCTTTGAAGACCCTAGTGGAAGATGAAGATCAATTCAGAAATGCCTTGCTGAAGTTGGAGTTACATATGGCAATGGTACACCCTCTATGCCAGTGGGATCATAAAAGCAAGCTCTGAAAGAAGATTGATCCAATCCAACACTATACTCAGTCACACAAGAAAAAGAGAACATCTCTGCATCTCAATGATAAAGAAGAATAAATCTGCTAGAGGTTTAGTCTGCACCCAAATGATGATTCAGAATCAAGGTCTCAGTACACATCCTTCGAGATGGTGGTTATCAAACCATAGAATCAGCTGACACTTACTCTGGATTGTCTACAAGATTGCTTACATCTACCTCAGAAGGATATCAAGTGCAACACTTATGATTAGATAAGACTTGGTTCATTAAGCGATCTGCCAGAGTGACTGCAAATCTAGTGCAGCACCAGATCTAAATAAAAATGTGCTTAATTCTCTGGTTCAAGTTAAGTCTTTTATGAAGTCCATCGCACTAATTAAATCCTGGTAACAAGAGCAAAGAATTATAAAGACCTCACAAGATTTATTTGATGACATCTATTCCTTTCCATCCCCTGATTATTCCTTTGTCGCCAATGCCCAGCAATGACATCACCTCTACCCAATCCTCCCTTTAACTCCAATCTATTTCCATCCAGAAAAGACATTAAAAGCTTCACAAGTAAAGGATGAAGAAGATGTATGAGAAAGTCCAAGAGTTTTTCTTTTCAGATCCGAGAACAATGAAGACCTTCGCTCCAAGTAAACCTAGCCAAAGCCTAGCTGATCCTCGAAACACCTATGGAAAGCTGAGTTGAAAAAGTACCAGTGGAATCAAGAACCATAGCTTCGAAAGAGAGGAGATGAAGCGAAAGCCAAAGTGAAGTTGATGTTAGAAGGTCCAGTTAATCAAAGAAAAGAATTGAAGAACTCGAAGACAATCAAGTTTTCCTTCTTTATTATCACTTAATCTGTATAGAGTTTAAATGTGGAACTCAAGACTAAGATCGCACCCTCCACTAGTAGTATCAAAGTCAAGAGATGATTGAACCATCATTAAAGGTTTCCTTCCAACATGAAGTAAAACTGTCTAGATCCTAAACATGATCAGAAACTGTTTACGTCCTAGCTGAAGAAGATCAAAATCTAATCACTGGCATATGGTTATTCGGTCGAAAGACAGTGAGGCCTACAATAGGAAAAGGATCAAGAGAATCTAAAGCAAAGACACTCTAACCTGATACATTGTAAAACTATCTGACCATCTGCATCATTGTAAAACTTGAAAGATACCTTTAAGGATCAGAAAGTTCAAAAGATCAAATCTTCTAGCTGTTGGTTATTCATCCTTCATGAAGTAAGGCTACGCCTAAAGAGGAGATCCTTGAACTAGATGATTCAAGAAGATATTATGTCTTGAAGAGACGTTAAACACTTTCTGGTGGTTGTTAACTCAACGATCATTAATTCTTATCCAGAACAGAAATGGATTGACATTTGGCACAGTTGTTAAATGTCATTGTTCCAGAGATGAACAGAAACTCTTTCAATCCTGAACAAGATTTTAAAAGGTTTATTTTCTTTTTCTTTTTCAATTTCCTTTAGAAGAAGCTCAAGTCAAGATTAGGATTGGCACCTTTGAACATTATTCCAATTTTGTGAAGATGGTCCATGTAATGACAAGGTGTTCAACTAATCAAGACGTCAAGCCAATCCTCAATTATGTTCTTCATTTTCTTGTCACATTTGCTCCAGAAAATCCACGAAACAATATACAAAATATAGAAGATATAAAAGAAATATAAAAAGTATACAAAAGAGTTAATACCAGCTCAGACATGAGGATAAATATGTTTCCAAAATAAAAACCGATTGCAGCGATTACATCAAAGCTTTCTATGTAGTCTGCAATGACTATAAACTATGATTAGTTTGAAGGAACTTAAAATCTTATAGTTCAGCATAACGATAAACTGCCTAGAGTCTGTAAAGACTATAAACTATCTTTTGATCAAGTTGACATGGTCAAGTATCCAGCACACCCTCTGTCACCACTCAGATCATTACTAGGTCTTTAAGGATTTCCCTAGTCAAACTCAAGAAATTCCTCCCCCTTTCTTTCATTTCAAGATTAAGATTTATATCGATACAAGTGATATGAAAATTCAAGGCACTGGTTATTCATCTAACCAGAAGTGAGACCCCTGCCGAAGATTGGATTTGAACAAGTTGAAGTTTCCCCACGTCCATGCACCTTCTTGAAACCATCTCACTATTCTCCTTCTCGAGTTAATTGGTAAAGCCGAATGGGAAGTAGTACCTGTTGACACTAAACAGGGAAGCCCAGGAAGAAGTAGTAACCAAGAAACTCTATTCCCAGGGATATAGGAGAATCTGACTTTATCGGTCAAGATCAACAAAGTAGAAGCATTCAAACAAGTTCTACAATGAAGATTTTGATCCTTTGTTTGGTCCAGCTGGAGACCTTAAACCGAGCGTCCTCCTTGTCTAGCCAAAGACTTAAAACTATGGAATTGTTTAGGGAAATGATGATGGTGCTGTTCAGGAATACCACAGCCATCTGATATCCTATTCAAAGTCTTGGTAATGACTATAAAAGTACTTTTGTCCTCAACATGACTTTAAACTGTTTCTTTCCTCTTTCCTCCTTGGTTTATAGATTTGGCAAGTCATCCTCAAATCTAGCCTTCTCTCGTCAAATACTCCAGACTTTATTGTTTGGTTTTAATCGAATCCTCTATGGGCCATACACCGTACTCTCAGTCTACCTGCATTAGTATGGATTTTGGGTGTTCAAAAGTAATTTGGTGAATTTGAATATTTATCTTCAAGTTGACCCTCAAGTGCTGTCTTTTGTTGATGATTGCCTTATGACCCTCTGCCCTCCCACCACCCTTTACGATTAGGATGTTTGCTAGTCTTAGCAGCATTCTTATGACCAACACATCGCCTTACTTCAGGATTGTTTGGAATCTGATCCTGGAGAGGAGATAGTGTTATGATATGGGATTTTACCTTAGAATCCCATGATATTCTTTTTTCCTGATCACGTAACCTTTCTGCCCCTTCACATCATCACGCCTTCACCCTGTCACATGATCACATCTCCTCACCTCTTTACCCTTTCACAAATCACATCAATCATCAATCTCTCCCCAATCATTCACCTACAGGCATTCTTGCCTTCCTCATCTCCACCCTTTCCCTCCGATTGGTATAATCTGTTGCGGACGCAAGGGAGCTACACTGCCTTTAACCATCTTCCATGGTCCTGTCGGGCAACCTGGCATCTTCTCTATGGGACGTAACCATGATGTCGGGTTAAGGAGTGCTGGACAGCAGGTAATGGGGTTTTGGGATATAAGAGAGGGCTGACAGTGGGACTGGCTTCCACCTAAGAACTCCTAGCGGACTATTGCACCACTATAGTAGACGTAGTACTCTTGCAACTAGTCTCTGTCTCCATCCTAATACTGGCAGCTATCTAACAGCATAATCGTAGTCGGGTAATACTATACCCTTGGGTGATCGCATGGTTATCTGGTGGGAACCACCCGGTAAGGTGCAGTGCCTCCTCTGGAATATCTGGTTAAATAATAAAACAAATGTGTGACATACTGGATGATCTTGGGTTCTAGTCTTTCTGGATTATGAGTTGGTTCTTCTGGCTGGCTGGTGAAGGGGAGTGGGGGTGGCTTCATCTCCAGGGACCTCACTTCTAGGCACCATTGCTGGCGGGTAGGCGAATAGTCAACCAGCTACTTGACAGAGCACTTGCTAGGCCACCTATTGCTAGGCAGGGTAGGAGGTTAACAAGTGGATTAGGCTGGGGGGATACCAGCCAACTCACAACCCCTTATATACATTACAAGATAGTGCACAGACCAAGCTGTGATGTTGTCTAGGGTATACAGTAATTAAAGGGTAAAGGGTGTAATGTAATAGTCCATGAAGAAAGCGCAAGGTAAGCCATGAGGTTAAGAAGTACAGAAGCATACCTCATGGTAGAAGCCAGGGAATGGAAGATCATCATCAAGATGTGATGATCCAGGGAATGTGATCGTGGCAGAGATTGATCAACGATCCTGCAGGGTCATGACCGATTGATCAGGGATGGTGGTAATAAGAAAGGCATGGTAGTCTTAAGGTGATCGAAGATAGGAGATCGGTGAGATCATGAAGAGGTGAAAGGGTGAGAGTGTGATGATGTGAAGATGTGACAGGGTGAAGGTGTGAAGGTGTGAAGGGTTGAAGAGGTCACATGATTAGGGAAAGTAAAGTCATAGAGAAAGCTAAGTGCGATCTCTGTTCCATAACATGATCACTCTCATAACCCTGCAGAACCCTTGATGGGATCTCTGCCATGATCACCCTTCCTGATCTTTCACACTTTGTGATCAATCTTCCATTCCACTCTTCTTGCCTTGCTGCTTGCTTCTGATCTTCTTGCAGCTTGGCCTTACCTTTACATTGAGGCAGCCTTACTACTATCTCATGGACTCTTACCCTTACCCTAGTATAGCCTCCATTAATTACCGTATACCCTAGACAACCACAGCTTGGTCTGTGCACTATCATGTACTATATATAAGGGGTTATGAGATGGCTGGTGTCCCCCCAGCCTAATCCACTTGTTACCTCTCCTACCCTGCCTGCAAAAGTGGCCTAGTGAAGTACCCTACAAGTAGCAAATGATTATTCACCTGCCTGCCAGCAATGGTGCCCAGGAGTGAGATTGTCCGGAGATGAAGCCAACCTCCACTCCCCCAGTCCAGCCAGTCCAGTTCAAGCTTGTATTCCAGTCAAGACACATTCCAGTCATTGCCAGTACATAACACATTCATTAGTGGTTACTAAAATTCATAATTCAGCAGCCAATGTAATGGTCAAGGCTGAGAGCACCTTCAGGGTAGTTCCCTTCAGTTAACTACATGATCACCCAAGTACCTCTTCAGTACATATATGATTATGCTGTTACATAGGTGCCAGTATTAGGAGGAAGACAGAGCATTGTTGCAAGAGTACGATTGCTACTATAGCGGTGCAATAGTCCACTAGGAGTTCAATAGTGGAAGCCAGTCATGACGACAGTCCTCTCCTCATTCCCATATCCCCCATACCTGCTGTCCAGCACTCTCACATCTGACATCTTGGTTCAAGCCCTGTAGCAAGAGTACCAGGTCACCCAACAGGACACAGTGGTTTAGGATTAGGCAGTGTAGCTCCCTTGTATCCGCAACACAAAGTGTGAAAGATCAAGAGAGGGATCATGGCAGAGATCCATCTAGGATCTTGCAGGGTCTTGACCGATCAGATCAGGGATAAGAGGTGAGGAGGAGGCATGGTAGCCTGTAGATGTGATTGAGGGTTAGGGGTGATCAGTAATGTCATGAAGTGGTAAGGGAGAGATAAGATTAGATTGTGAATCATGTAAAGGGAAATGGTGTGATAGTGTGAAGGGACAGAATGATTACATAACCAGGGAGATAAGATAATCGTAAGTTCACAACAACTATGCTCTTTGTGTACACACCTTCACCCAAGATCTCTGACTCTCAGTCCCTATCAAAGCCCATCTCAATATGGGATCTCTTCTTCATTCCCTCTATATCGCCTTAGTGCAAATTCAGTGACTTCGCATGGGAGCTGGGCATGCTCACAACAATGCCAATGCAACTGCTGCTTTCCTTATCTCCATCATGAGCTCAGTCACCACCAACATGGAAATGGCACTGCTAGAGATGGCATACCAAATGGAGTTTGGGGAGTTCTTAGACGACCTTAACAAATACCTGAGAAATCTAAATCGTGCCAATACCATGGCTGATAATCATACCCCCTCTGCGTCTTCTGATCCCCTCACCCTTAACAAAGTGCTAATCATAGAATGACTTGAATTTTATTGGACAGGTGGAGAAGGTCGAGTAGTACTCCCTCCTACTCACCCACAATATGAAGAGGCATGCTTTCAGTGTCATTGCCTAGAACACTTACATGTTGACTGTCCAGTCTACCAATGCCCCTTCTACATGTTGTGGTAACCTGGCCACACTCAGAACCAGTGCAACCTTTGTTGCCTCACCTCTCTCCCAGTTGATCACACCACCATCAAATCCCCACCTGTTTTATTGTCCACCTCATCTCATGATGTTGCAAATGCAAATGAGCTACACTGCCTAAATCTAACTCTGAGGTCCTGTCAGGCAACTTGGCATCTTCCTACAGGGCTTGACCTTGAAGAATTGTTCATATGACTGATTCCAGGTTGTCATTCTTGCAAGCTAATCTAGGGTGCCACCCTGTATTAAGGGTGCCAATGCTACCACATGATCTTCTACAGTACTACAACTTGTAGGTATATGGAAATATGATAAGACCCAACAGTAGTGAGAACTTAACTGGGTCACTGGTATAACATCGTTTTGACTGGTGTACTAGTCTTGAGTCACGTGGTGTATCTAGAAGTATAATTGACTAGGCCATTACGAGGTGTAGTCTTTGAAATGCTGGTTAAATAAAAGATAATGAGGGTAGTGCGTACTGCAAGTTTGGGGAGTTGAACTTGACACAGTATATGAGTTGGTGTGCTGGCTGGACTGGATAGGGGGAGGGTTGGCTTTATCTCTGAAGTGTCTCACTGTTGCGACTGCAAAGAAGAAACACTGTCTAACCTAGAACTCCGTGGTCCTGTCAGGCGACTCAGCATCTTGCTATGGGAACTAAACCAGGAATGTTGTAGATAGGGGTGCTGGACAGCAGGAAAGGGGGTTGTGGATAGAAGAGGGGGCAGACATCATGACTGGCTTCCACTATTGAACTCCTAGCGTACTATTGCAACGCTATAGTAGACGCAGTACTCTTGCAACTGGTCTCAATGGAGTACTTGGGTAATCGCATGACTATCTGGAGGGGGTCACCCTTAAGGTGCGATGCCTCAGCCACAAAGGCTCTGGAATCAATTAGTAAACACTAAATGAATGTATTGCATACTGGTAAGACTGGGGGTTGCTTGACCTGGGATACGAGCTTGAACTGGCTGGCTGGACTGGAAGAGGTGGAGGTTGGCTTCATCTCCAGCTAACCTCACTCCTGGGCACCATTGCTGGCAGGCAGGCGAATAGTCAGCGTCTACGAGCTAGAGCTCACACTAGGCCACCTTGGTAGGCAGGGTAGGGAGGTAACAAGTGGATTAGGCTGGGGGGACACCAGCCAACTCATAACCCCTT
>JBBPKD010001013.1:0-12454 GCA_038089075.1 Singerocomus inundabilis
ACTCTGGTTGTGGCCCAGATGCCAGTTGAGGTAGTGGGGGCATTGGTAGACCAGACAGTTGACATGTATGTGTCTGAGGTGGTGACATTGGAAGCAAGCTTCCTGGTATCTGGGGTGAGTGCATTGTAAAATGACTCTACCTTCTTCGGTCCAGTAGGATTCTAGCCTCTCAACTATTATGAGTTCTTTGATCATGAGAGGGGTGGAGGAGGCGACAGGGAACAAATGGGTTGATGTGGTGGTTTCATGGTTGATGCAATGTAAATATCTGTCTAGGCTTTCCAGGAATTCTCCGAATTCAAGTTGATATGTGAGAGTGTTGTGAGCCTTTTTGAGGTTCACTGCGACAGATGACATAATAGAGATGAGGAATGCACACATTGCGTTGGCATTGTTGTGGGAGTAGCTAAAAGCTATGTAGAGATGGTTGGTGGCTAGTTGTGCGGAATATATGGCGGATAGAGGAGAGTTTATGTCAACATGGGCATTAATTGGGATGGCCATATGGGAATCTCTAATAAAGTTCCTGATTCGCTGGTGGTAGAAGGGAGGGGGACTCCCAACTCTCATCTGGTGAGCTGTGAGGGGTATGTCAATGAATAAAATCCCACGAGGGGATAATTTCAAAGTGGAAGATGTATAAGAAGGAGGCACGGAAAATAAAGGAGATGTAGCTGTGGGAGTAGACTCCCTAGGGATGATATCAAGGGGTGATGCAATCATCATGGGGGTGAAGACATCTAACAAGGATATGGATGATTCGGTGGAGAGGGAGGAGTTGGAGACAGTTTCGTTGATGTAAGAAATGGCCATGGTTGCGAATTGTATGCAGAGAAAGTAGTAGTCCAGTTTAAAGATGGGTTGAGGGGAAATCAGAAATAGTGGTGTTTTAAATAGTCGGAGAGGAGTTGGGGCACATTTTTCATGTCCCGCTCTGGGACCCATGAGTTATCTGATGCAGAATATCCTTTCCATTGGATTAGAAAGGAACAGTTGCATCCTGTTCTGCAATGTCTGGTGATCTTTTCAATTTCATATTCTTCCTCACCCTCTATAAATTCTGCCAGTGAATGGGGGAAGTTCTTGCCATATGTCTTCATTTCCTGATAGCGGGTCAGAAGGGAGGCATGAAACGTTGGGTGGATCTTCCATGATTGCGAAAGACAGAGTCTATAGATTACAGGGAAGAGGATGTCAGTTATAACGAAGGGACCTTCGCATTTCTGCGAGAATTTGAGGTTGATGACCTGTCTTTTGAGGTTGCGGGCTTCCAGCCATACCTTTTCTCCCTTCTTGAATAAGGAGAACTCTTTGTTCCATTGTGCTTTCATTTGTTGTCTTGCAAGGTCATGGGCGGCGATCACCTTGTCTCGTATTTTTAGGAGGTTCTTGACCTTTTTGTTGGCCACAGGAGAAGCCATTGAGGAGATGACTGTGGGAAGTGCTGCAGGTTCGTACCCCATCATCAAATAGAAGGGGGATTTGCCGGTAATGGAATGAGGTCTTCTATTGTGTATGAATTCCATCTGGGTGACGTAATCCTTTTATTTGGAAGGTTCCTGTTGACAGAAGATTTATAAGTACATTTCAAGTTTCTGGTTTACCTGCTCCGTTTCTCCATCAGTTTGTGGGTGGTATGCTGTGGAGAGTGTCAGATCATATTTTAGGAGTTTTCCTAGGGCAATAGCAAACTTGAAGGCAAATTAGGGGCCGCAGTCAGAGATAATCTTGTCATACAACCCAAACTGTTTGTAAACCAACTCGAAGAATAGGGTTGCGATGTTCTTGGTGGTTGCCATTTTTCTAGTGGGGCAGAGAATTACCCCCTTCGTAAGGCCATGGTCTATCACAATTAGAAGGGAATCAAAGCCATCTGAAATTGGTAAGTTGGTAATTAAATCACACAATACCTGTTGGAAGGGTTGCATGGCCGTTGATGGAATAGGGACCAGGGAAGGTGTCGTGAGATGTGTGTTGGCCTTATTTGCTTGGCAAGCAGCACAATTCAAAATGTAGAAATGAATGTATAAGGCCAGTCCAGGCCACCAGTATTGAGAGGAAACCAGTTGACGAGTTTTCAGGTATCCGGAATAACCTGACAGTTCGTGGTCATGTGCCTATTACACTACATCACATCATAGATCCAGGGAAACGTAAATCCGGCCATTATAGAGGATATTGCCTTCAACTTCTTGAAAGGCAGCAAAGCATTTCCTAAGGATGTCAGGGGCGTCAGAAGAGAGGGAATGAAGGACATCCATTGCAAATTTGTTGGTTTTAGTGGCAAGGGTGATCTGTTTTGTTAGTGTAATGTCTATGAGGTTTACAAATAGATCTTGTGGAAGGAGCGTAACTTGTTTATTTATGGAGTTTTCTTCTCCGTGATCAATTCTTTGTGATAGGGTGTCCGGTGCGCCAAGTGCAGACCCCAGGACATGGTGGAGCTGTAGATCAAAATCTGCAAGATCAAGAAGCCAGCGGGCCTGTCTTTGGTTGAGGTTTTGGGCTGATCTAAAATAAGTTAGGTTTTTATGATCAGTGAACACTTGTATTGGGGCTACGGAGCCCATAAGGTAGTGTCTTCAGATGCAGAGGGCTCAGATGACTGCAAGGAGTTCATGATTATAAATGTCATAGTTCTTTTCCGCAGAAGAAAAGGATTGGAAGAGGTAGGCGCAAGGGTGCCATTGCACATCGGAATCTTGTTGCATAAGTACCCCTCTGGAGGCATTTAGAGAGGCATCAGCTGCAATTGCAAATGGTTTGAAGGTATCGGGGAATGCAAGTACTGGTTTGGAAGTGAAGAGCTTCTTTAGCTCTTCGAAGGCCAATTGGCATTGTTCTGACCAATTCCAAGGTTGGGTTTTCTTAGTGAGGTCAATGAGGAGTCTAGCCACATTCAAGTAGCTTGGTATAAACTTCCTATAAAAGTTAGCAAAGCCAAGAAATGAGCAAACTTCCTTAATGGTGGTTGGGATGGGCTATTGGGTAATCCCATCGAGTTTCACTGGGTCCATAGTGATGGAACCCTCTTTGATAACCATTCCCAAGTAGTTGACTTCCAAAACAGTAAAGTTGCATTTTTCTAACTTGAGGTGGAGGTCTAATTCCTCCATTCTTTCTAGAATGCGTTTGATGCATTCTTCATGGGTTTTGTGGTCTGCAGAGGTGATTAGCAGATCATCCATATAGATTACCAGCCATCCTTCTGCAATCATATTGTGGAAGGAGTCATTCATAAATCTCTGAAAAGTTGTGGGTGAGTTGGACAATCCAAAGAACATTATGGTTGGCTCAAAGAGCTCTTTGTGGGTAATAAATGCGGCTTTCCATTAATGGCCGTCTTTGATGTAGATATTGTTGTATCCCCAATATACATTGAACTTGGTAAAGATCTTGGAATCTTTCAATTTGTCCATAAGATCCAATACCAGAGGTAATGGGTACACATCATGGATAGTATATTTGTTAACATAACAGTAGTCTTGGCATGGTCGGAGTTTTTCATCCTTCTTTTTAACAAAGAAGAAGGGCAAGGCTTGTGGAGAGTTGGAAGGGCAGATCTTTCTGCATTTGAGATTTTCATCTAGGAAATCTTCAGTGGCCTTGCGTTTTTCCAGTGATAGGGGGTACACTTTTCCTATCTTGGGGATGAAAGAATCTTTGAAATTTATTTTGTGGTCATAGGGTCTAGTTGAGGGTATGTGGTCAGTTGCTTCCTTTGAGAAGACCTGGGCATATTTTTGATATTCCAGGGGCAGCGTTTTCTTTGATTTATCTTTGAGGGTGTCTATGGCTAGCTGCGTCGAGGTGTTAGTGTTATGAATAAACCTCTTCCCTACTCAGGTTACTCTGTTTATGGAGTAGTTTTTTCTATGTTGGATGTTAGCCACGATCCATTCTAGGGAATCTTCAAGGGTTTCCCTTTGGAGGTAACATAGGAGGTGTTCTTTGTCTTCTCCCAAGAAATTTACATGGTTGGGTGGTGGTGGTGGGGTCTTCTCGACGAAATTGACTTTGCTCCTTGTGGTGCAAAGTCTGTCAGACTCATTTGTTAACTTTGAGAGGAGAACGGTCCTTTTTCTCCAATTGATGGCAGGGTTCACCTTTTGGAACCAGGGCATTCCCAGAATTACGTTGTTGCTGCAGTGCATAATGATAAATTCTATTTCATGGACGATTCCATCCACTTTGATAAAATGGCAGGCCTTGTAGCAAGATAGGCCTCATTTGTTGGGTGAGGAATCAATGTTACATACAGAGATGGGGACGTCAAGTTTTCTAAGGGGAATATGATGTCATTGGGTGAAGTGCCAGTCCATGCAGTTGATTTCTGCTCCACTGTCCAGGAGCATGGTAACATCGATATTCTTGCTAGAGAAGGAGCACTGTATTTGAGTGCGAACAGTGATGGCATTTTTCTCTATGGAGGACAAAACTCTAGCAGAGAATTCTTCATAGGAAAATACTTGCGACGTCCAAGCCCTTCCAGCTAAAAACCCAACCGGTTGACTTTCTTTTTGTCAATCAGTGATTCTTCATCATCAACTTCTTCTAATTCAGGGATCTTCTCGATCTTTGCTTCTGATTTCTTCGACTTCTTGAAGTCGGACTTGATCTCTTCTTCTTGGTGGCATTTGGGCACGATGTGACCCAATTTTCTGCATCTAAAGCAGAGTTTCTCTCTCCTACACTTCTCGCATTCTGCTGAGGTCAGTTTGGACAGTCGTACTGTGTCAACGTCCATAGCATTAGGATCCTTCTCTTTTTTGGAGTTGGCAAAGTTTTGATACTGGGTTTCTACCGGTTTCTTGTTTCTTTGGGCAATTTGATCTGCCCATTTGTTCTGCTCAAAAAATGAGGTAGCCTTGTTATACCATATCTTAATGGTGTCGGGGATGATGTCCATGGTAAGGATATATCTCATGATAAATGGGGGAATTGCAGAGGCGAAGTAATTGATGAGGACATTCTCCTCTTTAATTCCAGCAATGGTGACATTGTTCTGGAAGGTATTGATGTAGTTGGTGATGGAGGGTTTCCATATGCCTTTGTCTTTTTCTATTCTTGTATATGTGAGCCAGTGAATGGTGGCAGTGATCGTGTCATGGTGTTTGAATGCTTTGTGGAACTTGGTTTTGAACATAGTCCACGTTCCTAGGGTTATTGTGCCAGTGGTCGAATCTTTGGCTTGAGTACAGAAGGTTTCGGCCCACATGGTGGCAGATCCTTTGGTTATATAGGAAAGTGTGAAGGCAATTTTCTTGGCATCAGTATTGTACACGTCAGCATTTATGGCAAGGTAGAGATCAACTATCCCAAGCCATTGGATGGCTGTTTTATGGTTGCCGTCATAGGCCTCCAGGACTCCAAGATGAAATTCTATGGGTTTCAAGGAAGACATAAATGATATTTGAGTAAAGAGTGATGGTAGGGAAAATGAAAGAGTTTGAGTGACAGAAGTGGGGGATGGTGGTGTTGGAGATCTGGGGATAGTCGCCTGGTGCTGAAGAGCGTGGGCAAGTGAGAGGACTAGGCATTGACTAGGGGAGTCCGGGATGTGGATGTCCTGGTCACTGTTTTCAGGATTAAAGTCTTCCTCGGTGGAGGATTGTTCCCTGGGACATTGAGGGGCTCTGGGCATTTGCCAAAGGGAGCCAGTGTGAGGTCATTGGTGAGACATGGTGATGGGGGTGCAGCTTAGCTGGTACTAGCTGCGGTTGAAAGCTTAGTTCTTTTGTTATGCTTGACCTGAGTAAGATCAAGTGTAGCTCTTGCAAGAATGAAGTAGTCTTGGGCTAGAAGTTCTAAATGCGTACCAAGGTTTCTTGAGATGAAGGGAGTACTGAGGAGCCTTGCCAATGAGTGGCAAGGGACTTAGAATAATGAGGAGACTTAGGGGACCTTGAACTAGCCAGCAAACTAATGTTGCAAACACTAGGTAAGACAAGGGAGAACTAAGCTAAGATATCATATGTAAAGTATTGGCTTTATATACATATCCCAACTGTGCACAGACCATTATGTAGGGCAAGTGCAGGAAAAGACACTACCTTGATAACAAATAGGAGACAGGTGTTAAGGGTAGAGACTGACAGCTGTTAAAGTGAAATGCATAGCAGCTGTCAAGGCAAAATGACAGCTGTCAATCAAAAGAAGTATGGAACAGAAACAATAGAAGTGTCAATCAAGTGATCATGCTGTGCATGGAAGTGAAGATCAGAAGATGAAGCACAGTTTAGGTGTAATGTGAAGGCAAAGCCTGGGTCGACACTGGGAGAGTGGAGACCAATGGAAACAAAGGGAAAAGCATGGTAACGAAGAGCATATGGGTAGAAATGTAACACTCTCAGCCTAATCCACTTGTTACCTCTCCTACTCTACCTGCAAAGGTGGCCTAGCGAAGTTAAGCCATAGCAAGTAGCAGTTGACTATTTGCCTGCCTGCCAGCAATGGTGCCCAGGAGTGAGGTTAATTGGAGATGAAGCCAACCTCACTCTTCTCCCAATTCAGCCAGCAAGCTTGCATTTTAGCAAGGCTTTATCCCAAAATCTTCAGTGCATATCACATTTATTCTCTTATATTTAACCAGTATAGTGTATTGTACCAAGACTTCCAGCATTATATCAAGATAACCCATATGATGCAAGATAGAAGCCTTTATCAAGATGATGTCATACCTGCAGCACAGTTAGGTTCTTACTACCATTTGTGCCTTAATCTTATTAGCCAGATACCAGTGTGGCTATGACCCACATAAAGATTCTGTGGTGATATAGACACCCCCAGTGATATAGGGTGGCACCCTAGATCAGCTATCAAGGTTAACAATCTGGTTAATAGTCATGCAATTACCCAAGAGCCAGAACCCTTGCCTCAAGGCTCATCAATGATTATGCTAGCAGTATTAGGCTCTAATATTAGGAGAAAGATAGGATCTAGTTGCAAAAGTACTATGATCATCATAGTGGTGTAATAGTCTGCTAGGAGTTCCTTAAAAGTAGCCCCCTCTCTAGTCCACCCCCTCTTCTATTCTGCACTTCCCATGATGCTGTCTAATGCTCCTCTCATCTGATACTTGGTTCTAGCCCTATAGCAAGAGTACCAGGTTGCCCAATGGGACATGGTGGTTTAGGGTTAGGCAGTGTAGCTCCCTTGTGTCCACAACATCAATCCATTAGTTTCTGACACTCAGCACTAGCTGTGGTTATTCTGAACCTAATAATTATTAAGTTCAGAATAACCACAGCTAGTGCTGAGTGTTAGAAACTTATGGATTGAGTGTGTATAGTATAACAAACCTAGTGCTGAGTGTCAGAAACTAAAGAACAATTGACACTCAGCACACATATATATATGTAAATGCCTGTAAACAGTTCAACACAACATTACATCATTTTAAATGAAAGTCAAGTGCTTAACAGCACAAAGAAAGAAAGAATGGTAGTAGTATTGTAACACTATATCAAAATATAGAGAGAAAGATGCAAAGGCACATTATCAACAGATATAGTGTATACTGTCGGAGTTTTGGCTAGATTCAACTCAAACTCAAGCTGAACTCATTGGCTTGCTGTTAAACACCTCATACACTATTTAAAGGGCACCTCTAACTACTCCATCACCTACTCTGCTTCCTCTATATCCTCTAAGCCATTCCTAGCATTCTCTAATGCTGACCATGGTGGCTGCAAGGACTCTGAATGCTCTACAGATGGTTATGTGCTCATAATGGCTTCTGGTGCAATTTCCTGGTCCTCTAAGCTGCAGAGTGTTGTTGCATTATCCAGGAACATGTAGAATGTTTGTAAACTCAATTAGACACATTCTTTCACCCTCTACTACTGGCATGAACACTACAGACCCAACTCCAGCAGAATAGATGACTTTATTGTCTGCCAATTTGATGGGAACTCATTTAGGGCTATAATTGCACAGCCAGTGATGATGTGGAGTCATATAAGAAGTGGCACTTGTATTGGCAATTCAGTCAGTGCCAGCAGAGAATAGAAGAGGATAAAGCACATCAGATGGGTTATAAATGTGCATACTTGCATTTTCTGCAAATTCTAACACTTTGGATGCATTTTGAGCAATAAAAGTGGACAAAGGCACAGCAGCTGGGGGTTGGGAGGCATTGGGTTCCTCTTGAGCTTGATTGGCCTTGCCATTGCACTTCTGAGGCTTCTTGCCTGCCTTCCAATTCATACAGTATGTCTTTGCATTCATCAAGCTCTGGCACTTGTGACTACAATAGGCAGAGGACTCACAGAACCAGCAAGATGTGCTAGGTGGGCACTTGCAGCTATTAGACATAGTAAACAGTGCTGAATCCACTGCTGGGGTCTCAGGACAACATTTCCACTGTGCTTCTTTGGCCAGGAATATAGCCTTGAATTTCTCCTTGTTCAGAGTCTGAAAGAGAAGAAGAGAGGACATGAAATATTAAGTTCAGGAAAACCACAGCTAGTGCTGAGTGTCAGAAACTAAAAAACAATTGACACTCAGCATATATATATATATGTAAATGCCTGTAAACAGTTCAACACAACATCACATTGTTCTAAATAGAACTTGAGTGCTTATTAGCACAAGGGAAGAAAGAATGGCAGTAGTATTGTGACACTATGGCAAAATATAGAGAGAAAGGTGCAAAAGCACATTACCAACATGAAATGGGAGTATTCCTCACCCAGCAAGTGAACCATAGTCATGCAGATGAGTTCATTATCCAAATCAGAAATGAAGTAGGGCATCTTTCAGTTGTTAGGATACAATTCCTGAATTTTGAACATAGAATCCTCAATTTGGGTGACTAGGAAGCTCAAGGACTCATCAGGGAACTTTTTAATAGAGAAAAAGTTGTCCCAAGTGTTGAATTGCACTTCAGGGCATTGTTGAAGGTGAATAGAGGCAAGTGTGGACCAAATATTAATAGGGTCATCCTGGACAGCTTCAATATGTATCCTCTGCTTAGTAAAAAGGGCAAGATAGAGCTCTCCAGCTGCCTTGCCTGCTCTTAAGTCCCATTTGAGTTGGGCATCTGTTTTGGAGTTGTCAGGGTGCTTTTCTAAGCCATTGACAATGGTCCAGAGGCTCTTGGTGCACAAGTAGGCCTTTATTTCGCCCTTCCAGGTGGCATAGTTGGAGGCAGTAAGTTTTGACACAGATGGAGTGGTTTTGACATTATTCTCAGCCATGATATGAAGATAGAAGATGGTAAAGAGTGGAATGGGTGAGATTTCAATAGAAGAGCAGTGAGAGTGGATAGAAAGTGAATAGAAAGCAAAATTTTTGCATAGAAGTGTTGGAAAGTAAATGCAGCTTAAAAAATAGCCTAAAGCACAGGGCTTATAATCTATTAAGCTTACCACTTGTGCTCAGTGTCAGAAACTAAGGGAAAAGGGGACACTGAGCACACACAAAGGGTAAACACTACAAACAAACAGACACAATACAAAACATAGCTGAATCAGCTAAAATGTGCTCACAGTGAATGCTGAGAGCACTATAAGTGTAAAGAGCACAATAAATGCAAAATAGATAATATAAGAGGTATAAGGGCACCAATACTAACATCAATAGCACTATTATCTGAATATATTGGAAAGATTTGAAATGGCAAACTGTAAGCCCATCTCCACCCTCATATAACAAAATCTGTGCTTATCTTGCACTTAGAGCCCTTTCAATGCTAAAAAACTTGAAGCAATAAAACAGGTGCCATACCAGGCTGCTGTTGATGCACTGATGTATACTTAGCAATCACCACTCACCTGGACATTGCCTATACTGTCAGAGTTCTGGCTAGATTCAACTTGTTATGCCTGGCCTGGGTAAGGTCGGGTGTAGACCTTGCTTGGACTCTCTGGTGTACTTGGGTGACAGAGAGGATGACAAGGGCTTCTACTAAGCCGTTAGCGAGTGGACTGAGTGGCTCTACTCATCTAGAGCCTGAGGGAACTCTGAGATACCCCTGAGTCAAGAGGGGTTCTTGCTGTGACTTGCTAGCCGACTAGGAACACTAGCAGATGAGGAGGATAGCAAGCAAATACATTGCAAGCTAGGGAGCAAGTACAATGTGCATCAACTGTACACAAGGGAGCCTGTCTAAGTGCAATGCCAAGGTACGAGGATATTGAGTCCAGTATGAAGGTAGAACAAAGCTAAGGTACAAGTACGAGTAACTATAGCTTTAAGTACACAGGGGAACAGTGCACAGACCATGGACGGGTTCAGGGAATGGGTAGAGGGAATACTGTGGGTCTAGGGGCTGCTGTCATGGACAGGGGGCGAAGGAGATGGTAAGAAGACCATTGACTAAGTAAGGACAATTGTCAAATGACAGAACAGTGGATCAAAGGAAACTCATCAGGATATGGAGCGAAGAGCGGAAGGAAGAAGCCCTGATAGTATCAGCAGGGTTCACCAGACAGGTGATGAGGAATGACTTGAGGGAGGCCTAGGGGTGAGACTAGGTGATGTGAAACATGAGGCATATAATGAGCACGTGATGAGAGGTAAGGTTGGTCTTGTGAGCATCAGATGACAAGGCACGTGATAGGGGCATGTGATGAGGAAGTCTTGCAAGAATGCACAAAGGAAGTGCAGGGTCATAGGCAAGGGTATAGCTGGGGAAGCTATAGATAGGCTATGCAGTGAGTCTAGCATAGGGTGAGTCAAAGAGAAGTCACGAGGTGTCTAGATGAGGGGATAGGGTCTAGAGGTCGACAGTGGTGAAGTCATGTGATAGGTCACACGATCAGGAGTACTCTGAAGGTCACATGAGGTTGCATGTAATGAGAGATGTGTAGTGGTGAGGTACACAAGTCTAGGAAGATGAGTGTAACGAGTATAGCAAAGAAAAAGGTAGTCAGGGGACAAGTTGTAACACAACTCAAATCCAGACTGCACTCATTGGCTCACTGTCAAACATCTGATGTGCTATCTATGTTAGTATTGGTGCCCTTGCACCTCTTATATTGTCTATTCCACATTTATTGCCCTTTTCACACTTATAGCACTCTCAGCATTCACTATGAGTGCATTCCAGCTGATTGAGCTGTGTTTTGTGTTGTGTCTGTTTGTTTGTAGTGTTTACCTTTTGTGTGTGCTCAGTGTCACTTTTTCCCTTAGTTTCTGACACTGAGCACAAGGTATGTGGTACATTACTCACAATAGATTAGTTTCTGACATTGAGCACAAGTGGTGAGCTCAATAATCTAAAGGGCACTTCTGACTATGCAATCATCTACTCTGCTTCCTCTATATCCTCTGAGCCATTCCTAGCATTCTCTGATGCTGATCATGGTAGCTGCAAGAATTCTGGTTGCTTCACAGGTGGTTATGTGCTCACAATGGCTTCTGGTGCAATTTCCTGATCCTTTAAGCTACAGAGCATTGTTGCACTGTCTACAACTGAAGCTGAATACATGTCAGCTGTCTAGGCTGGCAAGGAAGTGAAATGGTTGCACAATCTGCTTTCTGAGCTGTGTCTGCCTGTCTCTGACCCATCCTCTTTGTTTATAGACAACCAATCTGCTATCTCTGTGGCAAAGAATCTGAAACATTATGGTAGGATAAAGCAGCTGGACCTTTGCCATTACTGGCTAAGAGATGCTGTTGAAGACAAGGCCATTTGTCTGCAATTTGTGTTCATTGAGCATCAAAGTGCAGATCTATTGACAAAGATGCTGTCTCTATTGATTTCACCACTTGTGCTCAGTGTCAGAAACTAAGGGAAAAGGTAATACTGAGCACACACAAAGGGTAAACACTACAAACAAACAGACACAACACAAAACATAGCTCAATCAGCTATAATGCACTCACAGTAAATGCTGAGAGCACTGTGAGTGTTAAAAGAGCAATAAATGTGAAATAGACAATATAAGAGGTGCAAGGGCACCAATATCAACACTCCCCCCTGACTCTGCACCTCTGCAAGTCACTGACTCCCCCCTGGCCACCCAAGTCCTATAAGTGAGCAGAAATGTGCCACCTTTGGTTTAGACAGGCTTTTGATAAGCAGATTAGCTGCTTGGTCCTCTGTAGATACAAAATGCAGAGAAATTTCCTTGTCCTCCACTGCATCTCTTAGCCAGAAGTGGCACAGATCCAGCTGCTTCATCCTACCATGATGCTTCAGGTTTTTTGCCACAGAAATCACAGACTGGTTGTTCATATAAAGGGTAGAAGCACCAGAGATAGGGAGATTGAGTTTAGAGAGCAGTTTGCACAGCCATTTGATCTTCTTTCCACCCTCAACAGCTGCCATGTATTCAGCCTCAGTAGTTGACAGTGCAACCATGCTTTGCAGCTTAGAAGATCAAGAGACTGCACCAGTGCCAATTTTGACAAGATAGCCACCAATAGAGCATCCAGAATCTTTGCAACCACCATGATCTGCATCAGAGAAGGCTATGAATGGCTCTGAGAATGATGGATCAGGTGT
>JBBPKD010001014.1:0-12453 GCA_038089075.1 Singerocomus inundabilis
TTCACACACACAATGCCATGCTCCAAAAGTTTCGGAAACACAGGCGCATAAAGACTGAGACAACTCTTGAAGCAAAATATGACAAGGCTTGTGAAGCACTCTACAATGGTTCCTGCAAGAATCTAGCCATGGCTACAAGGAAATTTCAGGTTCTGTACCATACTCTTTGTTGGCGTTACAAATAGCTTGCTGCTCCTCGATCTCACACTACTTACAATTTTGGTCCCCTACTTCATCTAGTACTATATTTAATAGCTTCTCAGGCACTATGCCTTACTACTCGCACTCATAATACACCCTATGCTTGTTCTGCAATCTTTTGAAACTTGGTCTGAGTACTCGGGTTCCTTGCCTTGTGGCATTGCGTGTCAACAATATCTGAGGCTGGAATTTTGAAGTCAGTACGTGCCGGATGCGTGACTTGGTGTGACGAAAAGTTTGCATTGCATGTGCAGAAGTCGGCAAAAGTCGGAATCAGTCCACATGTTGAATGCACACCAGAAAAAATCGGGAAAAATGTGTAGTAGATGGAATGCCATGGCCTGAATCCATAAATTGAACCCAAGGCCAGTAAGCGTCTTTGTGAAGATGTTAGAACGAAAAATAGTGATTTTTTGGCACATCCGGGGCACTGATAGTATATGTGTGTCATAGATGTCTTCCGTTTACGTGTCTGCCATTCGACGTATTCGCGGCACAGCTGGCTGCCAACCAGATTCCGAGTCAGGTACTGCCTGCACTCCAGGATGATAATACTAGTTATCCATGTACTCCTGTGGCTGATAGGCTGCGGATCGAGTAGACTAATCTGGAGTGCCAAAGAATGGAAGGAACGGCGCTGGCACAGGTTACGTTGCACTGGCTCGCCTGTCACGGCACCGCATGACTCTTTGCGCCCATGCTCGGGACTACGAGCGTCCCGGCCACCCCCAGCCAAAGAGTTATTTCTGACAGTCGTGGACGTTTGGTCGACGCCCAAATACGCTCTCGCGTTCGCGTTGCTCGACCTCGTATCCTACTCGATGGGCGCAGTGTCAAGTTCCCTGCACGACTACGCCGACACTGCATCCGCCGTCTACACCACTCGGATTTGTCAATGTCGGTCTCTTACTTGTTGTCCTTGTCCATCGTGCTGTACTGAGTGTCGATCACGGTGACCGTTTCCGCAGTGGCAGCCTCTGTCGTCGTGTTGTACGATCATGGCGAGTAACTTTGTTTCCCCCCCTCGTGGACTTGGGTGTTATTGGGCGTGTTGCTGATACGCGTGCTGCACGATAAAGTGATCACGACCGGCCGAGAGGTGATGTATCCCTGTTTTGATGTGTATTCCAACGTGATGGAACTGATAGGTTCGCCTGCCGGATCAATCAGGTAGATTACATTTGGGTAAGCACGCGCTTGGCCCTCTTTCACGTCGATCTCATCCAGAGCGCGTCTTTACACCTCGTCGTGGGTAGAGCCATCCCTTTTCCTCTGGGAGCATCAGTTATATGCTGGTGTGTCAATTCGCCTTGGAGTGTGTCTGCTGTTGACAAACGTCATGGTCATGTTCCAGTTTCGCTACATCGGTGATGGATTCGCAATGTGGGTGCATAGAGAATGTCTCTTCCGTCGAACCCCGTCCATGCTTATGACTTTTTTTTCTTTCTAGTCTGAACATCGTTGGTGGGGCGGGGTTGTTTATCTTGTTGCAAAACGACGGCGCTGAGCCTTTTCTGTAGCTTTCCTTGGTCCTGGGGTCCAAACTCACAATGTACGCCCAACTCTTTTTCCTCTCTCTTCTCTGTGCTAATGACATGCTAGTTGTACGTTCCTTGCTCTTCTGCCTTGATGGTTGTTTGGAAATAGAATCATCCTTTCATAGCTGTGAGCAATCATCCATTGTATCCTTGCCCTCCTGTCCCTCTCACCTTCTTTCCCAAGGCAAAATGTACTTTATTGTCCAATCGATACTCGCTTTCATGCTCTTGTTCATGATTCAATGTGTGTCCAAACGAGCCTTGTTTCCTTTCGTTTCGTTGCTGATCCACTTTCCAAAGTGATGCTTCAAGCTCGATTGTATGCCTTGTACCGACGATCAAGGATCATCCTTTTATTCATGGTATTGGGCTACTTGGGCGAGATGGCCGCCGTGATAACCATCGTGGGCGTCGCAACCGCACATTCGCAAGGTTTGTCTGTGCAACATCACGAATGCCTCCGTTCCTCTGAACATTTACCTATCTGCGTCATACAGTCATCCACGAGATTGCGACGGGCTTGTATATCTGCGCTGACGTAAGCGGCTGGTCGTTTTACCGTGGGTATGGCTTCTGGTTGCCCGTTGTTATGTATGAAGGCATCCTATGTCTGCTTGCCTTGTGGTATAGCATCCGTGCGTGGACGTCGGGGTCCCGCGCTAGGCGGATGGACGGGATGTGGATCGCGGACGCCCTCGTCAGGGGCAACGCGAATTACTTTTCGCGGTACGCACGTGCATTTGACCAGTCTTGAATTGTATATGATGTACTGACATTCCTGATGTGCTCTTTCGTGGCAGCATCATCATGGCCTGTATCGCCAGTATCGTCGTCAGACGCCTCCTAGGGGTAAGTAGCCACGTTCCGTTTGCGGTGACACCCTGCTTTACACCAACAAAACGCACTCTTATGTCCATGTACCTGCTCTCTCTCTACAGTCAGGGTGGATGCTGGTGGCCGAGGGTTACCTAGCGACGATGGAAGCAGTGCTCGGATGTCAGATGATCCTCGACCTACGAGCGTCGTTGGTGGAGGATTGGACGTGGGATGAAGAAGGCAGTGGGAATGGCTGGCACGAGACGGGGTCGCTGGCGTGGGTCGTGGCTACGCCTGCAGATTCGAGCGTGCATGCGGGCTAGGACGCTTATGCGATGGACATGTTGGGTGCTGTTCGGGTGTATTGGCATGGGATTGTACGATAGTGCTGTACTTGTTGCAGGATGGGATGAGTGGTCACGGCGCGGGCTATTTCTCTTCATGGAAACGCCGTGAGGTGCAGCGTGTGCGGAAATGTGTCCGTGAGCGGGCCCCGGAGGACGACATCAGGGCCACTATCCCAGCGCTTATCATGTTCAAAATGCATGATTTCCAGCTGGTACGACCTTGCCATATACGAAATCCAGCGGTAAGTACTTACCGCGCTAGGGTAGCAGCCATGACGCAAGGCAGACATTGTGGCAATGCCATCAGGCAAGGGAGGAGACAAAAATGGCACCGCTCCCACCAGCTAGGCATCACCGCACACGATCTTTTATAGCCGTGTTCCATGCTAGATTCGTGACTCGTGCCATGCGCATGAGAACCCGCTGAGAAGGAACTATTTCTGACCGTCGTGGATATTTCGTCGGCGACGCTGGAGGGTCTTTCACGTTTGAGTTGTCTTCGCCGAGTCGCTCACCACACCTTAGACTCAGATGAGTCCTGCGGTTTCTGTGGCGCAGTATGTGGACATTGCAAACGATGTCTATGTCACCCGGATTTGTCAAAGTTGGTCTCTTTCCTTTTGCGCTATATTGAATATCGACCCTTGTTTCCACAGCAGCCAGCTCCACCGTTGTGTTGTACCATCATGGAAAGTAGCTCTCCATTGTCTCGGTCGTGAACCTTGATATCATTGGGGCGTGCTGATGTGTGTGCTGCGTAATCAGTGACCACTTTCAGTCGAGAGGTGAAGATCCCCCTGTGCTCCCTTTGACGGGGTCTGCAACAGAGTGGAACTGATGGGTTTTTCCTCTCAATTCATTAGATAGATCATGTCTGGGTAAGTGCACGGGCACATTGTGTTTCGTGTCGATCTCATGCAGAGCGCACCACCCGCTCTTCACGTGTAGAACCATCCCCTCTGCTACGGCAGTATCAACTATATGCTGGTGTGTCGATACGCATTCGCACGACTCTCACTTCCAACGAATGTCACGCTTTAGATCCGCTACATCGGTGATGCGTTCACTATGTGAGTGTTGTGGGGAGGACGCCTCGTCTTGTTGACCTCGCGGGGTGTTCATAAACTTTTTTTTAGATTGAACATCATCGGTGAGGCAAGATGTTTTATCTTGTTGTCAACGATGCTCGCTGAGCTTTCAAGTAGCTTTTATTGCAGGGGGAGTCCAAACTCAGAAGGTATGCAACGTCTTCTGGATATTTCACGTAGCTGTTTTTTTTTAATGTTAGTTCTGGTGATATTTCAGTTGTACGTTCCTCGCCTATCCGAACTCTGCGAAATCGTTCATGCATGCATGGCAATAAAATCAACCTCCTCCATAGCTGTGATTGAGTGTCTGTCATGTACTTCCCCCTATCCCGCTCACTTTTCTTTTTTTTCAAGGCAAAACTTTCTTCATCATCCAGTCATTACTCGGTATCATGCTGTTACTCATGACTCAGAGTGTGTCCAAACGACTTGCGTTTCCCTTTGTTTCGTTTCTGACCTGCTTCTCAAGCAATCGTTCAAGCTCGATTGTGTGTCTTGTACCGACAGTCGAAGATAATCCTTGTACTCATAAAGTTCGGCTTCGTGTGTGAGATGACAGCCGTGGCGGTCATCATGGGCTTCGTGGCCGCAGGCTCACAAGGTTGGTCTGTGCACTGTATATCGCGCCATCTCCCTAAATCCCACTCATCCACGTTATCAAGTCACAAACGAGGTTATGGCGGGCCTGTATGTCTGCGCTAACGTGGGTGGTCCATCGTTCTACCGTTTTTACGGCTTCAGTTTTCCCGTGATTGCATACGAAAGCATGCTATGTCTGCTCGCTTTATGGTATGGCGTCTGCAGGTGGATGTCTGCAATGCACCGCTCCGGGCGGATATACGGGGCGTGGATCGTGGATGCTATCATCAGGGGAAATACGGGCTATTTTCCACGGTATGCACATGCTGGTCAAAAGTGATGTCTATATTCACCTTTTGTGCGGTGCACACGAAACCTTCTGAACGTCCCCTTGTCGTGGAAAGCATGTTGGTAGCATGCGTCATCAGCATCATCTTCAGGCGCGTCATTGGGGTCAGTCATCACATTCCGTTCGTTGTGACGCTCTGCTTACAACAGGTGCACTCTATGTTAATGCATACGTACATATGCTCCACAGGGGCAGTGGATGTTAGTGTCTGAGGGTTACTTGGCAGCGATGGAAACGGTGCTCGGATGTCAGCTGATTCTTGACCTCCGGTCGTCACTCGTGCAAGATTGGTCGGAAGAAGAACAGGACGATGAGAATCACCGGCATGAGGGGTCGTCGTTGACGTGGGCTGTGGCCGCACCCACCACTACGGGCACCTCTCCGGTTTAGAACGCTGGTTCAATGGTGATGTTGGATGCCATTGGGGGGATATTACATCACCTTGATTTTTGCGTAATGACGATGAGCGGTGCATGATGCGGGTTATGTCCTCTCTTAAAGACGCGGTGACGTGCAGCCTGCGTGGAAATATGTCGGGGGACCGTAGAATTTGGCATATTTGACCTGGAGCATTAGGTTGGGACCTCGGACGTACATGTGTGTAGGAAGGGGGAGATATTCATTTCCGGGACACACACAACCAAGTCTGGGCGTTGGATTTCCACAAGCTGGCTTTCAGTCACGGTCATGTTGGGTAGCTGGAGGTGGTGGTGGTCATAATCTAGGTAAGGACCAGTGCGACATGAAATGGGACAAGGAAAATCCAAACGGTGTTGCCGTCAGACGAGTGGTGAATGTGTCATCGTCGGACCCACCACGCAAGGCACCTTCAAGATTGAGCACAGTTAACTAAGGGTCGTATTCCAACAACTGAGAGGCTAGCAGCGTATAATTAGATGAGACCGAGTGTCAACTGAGGTTAGGCGACGACGGAACCGCTATGGTACTCGTGAGAATGACAGTACAGGCCACTGTCGCGTAATTGACGTGTCAAACTCTACAGCATCCACCGTACCATAGAAATAAATAACCCTCCACATCGTCTTCAAGCCTCTCTGTTCGTTTTTGACTTATTTATCCTGCGCTTTCTTTAACATGTCTCATGCTCACCAGAACGAGGTCCCTGCTCACCCTGAGCTTGGTCCTGCACCCAACACTACCTGCCACCTGACGTGGGCCTACCGTTGAAGTCACTCCAGCCAGACACAAATATGGACCAGGCTTGACATTTGCATCTACCGATTAAGATTTTGAAGAAATTAGAAGACGCCTTTCCAAGGAAATGGACGGTCGTTGGCTGGGTGCGATGCCCGTCGATGAATTTCTCGATGAATTCCTCCACCTCCAGAAGGTCACGCCGTTACCGGATCTCCCTGAAGATACATTCAACGAACTCCCTCAAGAAGGAGCGTAGAATCCTCTATATGGTCCATTCGTGAGCACTCATCTATTTCAATACGTAACAGTGCGGTAGCAATGACCGTCTATCAGGTCAGTGCGATCCAACAGTGGATGCCCCATCTGCGGGTCGTGAACACAAGAAACAAGCACGACAATGCGAATCAGGTGGTGCTCAAGACCGACATCTCTGTCTACAATCGTGCCGATGCGGTGCCAACTCGAATGGGGACCGATTTCTCCCGAATGGAGCTTTGGATAGAGTTCAAAATAAAATCCAGCTTTCCAGGATCCCTCTGATGACTCAGAGAAGTCACGTCATGTAACAATCGAGAGGGGATCATTCATGCCGGACACGGTCGATGGAATGATAACTCAAGGACAGCTGGCCAATTATGCAGATGCACAACACAGCCTACAATTCCGACACTTCTCGTTCTCCATTTTGGTCGAGGAGAGCAAGGTTCTTGCGCTGGGAGCCCACTGGTACGGTTATGATTGCTGTATTCAACTACTGAACACAACCAAGGCTGGTGGCCGAATTTTTGTGGTGATTTGACCATCTCTCTGCGAGTGACCGAGGACATGACAAATCTGTTCAACCAGCCGATCTTCCTCCTGAGGTCGATGCGCATGTCAGGGAAAAACTGGAAATCGAAGGCAACGGGACTCTGCTATACAAATACGAATTCCCCGGGTTAGAGGGGTTGGACTATGCATATGGCCCTCGGCCACCGTCGCAAAATCTGTCGCTGATGAGCCGGTGTACCCGCAACCTCCCTGTTGTTTGGATCCCGGAAAAAGACGTTTCACGGAGTGGTGGGTCACATGGGAAGTCCTGTCCTCCTCGTGGACATGACACGGATGCACAAAATAATGAGGATAGATCATCAAATAAAGGACTATGGGGCGAAGAAACTGTGATCTACATGAAGGACACGTGGTGATTCCTTTCCGACTCACCGGACGTTGATGTAATGGCTGAACATGAGATTTACGACATACTCTAACAACACGGAATGCCAAACATCCTGCAGAATGTCATTGGCGAGGATGTTGAGGGCGGCAGGACGGAAACACAAGAATTCATAGACGCACCATGGTCATGCGTGCGGCCGCGGGTATCGCCATATCAACATTATCGGCTCATCCATCGGGTCGTGGGGCGGGTACATTTTAAATTCGAACGTACAAAGCAACTTGTGAAAGCGGTGTTTGACCCATTGCGGGGTAGGTCTATTTCGAGTGAGTAGCTAGAAAGGGTCATTGATGTGTGAATTTGATAGCCCACTCGCATGTATTCGAAGTCGCGAAAATCCTGCACGGGGATATTAGTGTAGGGAACATTATTATTACAGACGAGGGTGAAGAATTATTGATCGACTAGGAGTTAGCAAAGTGGGTGGATGAGCGTGGAAGCAAGCGACCGGATAGTACAGTAAGTCATTGTTGTTCAATAACGCCGACACATGGACTCAGCGGTGTGAACTCGTAGGGGACATGACAATTTATGTAGCAAACCTGCTTCGACATCCGGGAAAGGTACACTCACTCACGGACGATCTCGAATCATTCTTGCGCGTCCTAGGATGGATGACCCTTCGTTATGTTCCTGTTATTGACTCCTACCAGGGCGAGGAATGCCGGGACGACGTGGTGATGTTTGATGAACATTCTGCGCGCTGGGGGGTTTTGGACCGTGATGGGCTCCGGAAGTTAACGGTCTTGCGCGGAGAACTATATCCATCAGTCTCATTCCAACCTACAGAACTAACTCCACTGAACACGCTCATACGGGAGTTGAGCAAGCCCTTTGCGTTATTCTATCGGGTCCCTCCGACTAATGCAGACTGAATGAAGATTTGGGACACACAAGAACAAGACCCCACTGATATGCAACTATTTCTACCCAAGGCCAATATCTATCAGTATGATAAAAGAATATGCAACGTCTAGGATCTTCAACCTGGTTCATCGACAAAATCAAGAAAGCTTTAGATGAGAAGGGACAGCCGACAGATGACAAGGCCAATGAAAGGCTACCGATCGCTTGTTTCTCCGGAGAGACAAAAAATCGGATAGTATTACAAACTATTTTGTTTCAGCATACAGTGTATAGGAAAACGCGATAGGATTACCAAGGGGCTCGAAGCGGGAGGCGAGTCCGAACTCAGCATCGGAGCCTCGTGCGAAATGTTCTCGTGATACCCCCGCTGCCTCTGAATCTACAAGTTGATTTCTGCCGTCGTGTTCACTTTTTGTATCCACGTGTTCTGTTGTTCGCTTCATTCGCTGCTTATTTATTGTCGCTTAACTTAAATCATTATCCCACAAGTGAATGAACGAACAATTCTCTTAAAGCAACATCAGAGATAACATCATCGTGTATATAGTAGTCACTGAAACCTTCGTGTCTAAGCCTCTTACATTACTCTCGGTCACTCTGATCGGATACACTTGAGGATTGAATGTCATGGCCTGGAATATGAACTTGCTCACCTCCGCGCCTCTGATCTGTCGCAGTACGGAGGATGTGATCGCTTTGACCTTGCCCGACTCGATGCTACCCTGATACTGACTTGCTGATCCTAGATAAGGTGCTGCGCGCGCACCTCTGTGCTAACCTTCAGACTTCAACTGGTGTCTTCCCACATCAATGCGGTGCATCTACCACCCAAATTAGTGCCTCTGCATCACTTTCCTGTAGTTAGATGTGACGGCAGTGATCTCTGGAGTGTCTTACATGGGTGAGAGTCCCTTCGGAGCAAACGTCGTGGCGCCTTGAACACCACCCATCTCTCAAGGTCTCACAAATGTTCAATGGTCCACAACCTGAACCTCTATATAGTTTCACTTCATCCACAGGCAAACCGTCTCACTGGACCACAGTATTCACTTCACGAACCTATCGGAATGGATCCTAGCATAGAGATTTGCAGCTATGTCGGCGACGTCACATGCGATACAGGCGTTAGGTCACTTTCCATCCGTGCCGTTCTCAGACTAAGGTCCTCTTTTTCATTTCTGAACGTAGCTGACTGATAGACATCTAAACGTGCGAGTGTACATACTTCCTATATTCTTAGAATGATCTCATAGAATTCGTCAGAGGGGGTTAAGAAGACACATCCCTGTGCTCTATACGGATTGCCTCACTCTCAAAGGACATATGGGTCCCGCGCCCGTTTCAATGCACAGGGTGGTTCTACCTGGAGTAAGTGGCTGACAGGGGACGGAACGATCAAGTGTGTCAGCCGCTCTTGCAGTAGTGTATTTAAAGCGTACGTCATCTACGCACGCTCACTCTGGGCTTCCTTCCTGATCGCTTTGCGGTGACCACCAGTGACAACCTTTTCCAAGTTGCCCGCGCATGTCGACCGACAGAGCCACCAGCAAGCCCGCCACGCCTGGGCCCATGCGATCCATCTCAGGTTTCTTCAGAACACCTACCCGGCTTCATACGCCCACGATGGTCAGCCGCCGCAATAAGCGTGCCCGCGAGCGCGCGTCATCGTTGTCATCCACCGCCCCGTCTACGCCCAGCACGCCGTCGCTGCCCGCGGTCATTCTCCAGACATACTCGGTCTCGACTGACAGCGTCGTCCTCACGACGCTACCCTCAGTTCCGTTTTGTTGCCACGAGGACCTTTTGACCATGTCCCGAGCCCAGCTTGAAAGCGTTGTGCGCGCGCTCAACGTGCGACTGCCACGTCGGATGCGAATTAGCCCAGAGGACACTCCTTGGCAAGGCGATGATCACGACCCTGATAGAGAATACGACGACAACGGCGACGACGGACTATCGCGAATGAGCGAGGCGGAGATGAAGAAACGCATCGAGGAATTGGTCGGAATTCGGCCTGTCGTGGGCAAGAATCGCGTCTCCAAGCTAGGCTTAGGTTTGGGCACACGCAATGAAGTTCCGCCCGCACCCAAGGCGGTTCGAACACGGAATGCGGGATGGAGGCCGTATGAAAAGACGCCGTGGGAGATGGAAGTGGATAGTACTGAGGACCAGACCGATGATTTGGGCACCATGATCGAGGACGCCTTCATGGGATCCAGTCCCCTCTCGAGTCGAACCAAGTCTATCGCGCACCCGCGGGGGCGGAACGGCACGTTGTGCCACCTTGCCATCCTACAGGAAGAGAATGAAGGGAACGAACCGAACGAGGACGGGGCCGAGGACGATGACATACGCCCATCTAAGAGACAGCGGTCTCAAATGGTAGAGGTCAAGGAATCTCGCTTGATAGAGAATATGGACCTTTCAGGGTCTCCTTTATTGGCCGGAGACGGCGATGTGTCATTGAACAATTTGACAGAATCCGACCAAGAGGCAGCCACAGCCGCGACAAATCCAGAAGACGGTATAAAAGCGTCGGAGGATGTGGAAGTACCCCCGCAACGCAGGCGGAGCATCCGCATCCAAGAAATTGCTCTGAAGAGAGCACCCTCGAGCGAGAAGACTACCCTGCGCACAAGTAACCTGAAATCGTTCGTATTGCACTCCAAGGCATTCTCTTCTCGGTTCTCGTCAAGAGATAACTCAGCAAGGGAGCAAGGATCCGATACGGAGAAAGACTCGGCCATACCAAGAGAGTGCACCATTCGTCTGCCGTTTGCGTCCACGCCGCCGCATCAGAGGCTTGATTCATTAACTTGGTCCGCACCACGCATCCTTCGCTCTCATTCCCAACGACTCCGGAAGTCAAGCCAATCGACAAAGATAAAAGCCTCATTGGGACGATCGCAGTCAGAAAGGTACCCACGTGCCACAGACCTGGCCTTCGTGACAATAGACCGACCACGATACCGCTTCACCCGGCGCAAGTCGAAAGGAACCAAGGTTGTGATAGATGATCATGAATCCCATTCGTTGATGCCAGCCTCGCCTGTCCACGCTGCGCGTCAACCACGAGCATACCAGGTCGGAGCGGAACACTCGAACGGGGAGTATGCGTATGGGAAAGAGAATGAAGACCCAAAGGTCACTACCAGAGTTCCCACGATTAACAATGACCTTCGCACTCTTCCATCAACACTGCACAGCTTCCTCACACCACGCTCCAGGGCCACCTCTACAAGTACCGTTACATCTACTTGGAGAAATAGCGGCGACTCACCAAAGCAAATGATAGTGAGAGACGTGACTACACCAACCACCATTACGGACATTGTGATAAGCGACGGCACTACGGAGCGTGTTTCCACAGTCCTTGGAAGAATGGTTGTGGGTTCTCTGAGAGGCGAGTTTGAGTAAGGTATCACAAGTGTGCATGACCTATCTTACATGTGTCGGCGATGGTGCTTCTCGTTTCCGCACCGATGTCTTCTTAGTTTGATAGCATCCATGGACCCTGTCGTGTGATATACATGTCTGTTCAGTCCGTTCTTTTGATAGTGATTCGCTGTGCTTGCCCCTTTGGAAATTCGTGGATGACAAAACCCGGCATCAAGGAATATAATTGGTGAGACAGCGACAATTGTCACCTCAATACAAGAACCGAGTGTACTTGGAATTATTTCTTTCAAACTGAGACGTGAGAGAGGCGGGGATGAGAGATAGACTATGGTAGGCGTCCAAGAGTGAACGGGCATATGACATTTCTAAAACCCGACAAGGGATGACAACGGAGTGGGTAGGGGCTCCGACGTCGGAGTCCGAAAACACACACTTTCTGCCAATCCGCCGACGGAAGAAACCGAACTCATTGTGGCTATGCAGAGAGGGACCGTGTACTATCCTCTCTTTTGGTGCATCTGATCTTAACTCATAAACTGTTGGCATGCCTCTTGACGCTGACATTAGCTGGTCGATTCCTGGATCGGTGCATAAGAATGCAGTGCGTCTATTCGAATCAAATCTCCGTCGCTACCAAATGATCGTTGAAACTCGACAAGAGCGGTTTTCGATAAATCGAGGTAACCCACTTCGTCATGACAGATACAGTCCTGTCTTCTGACAATGCATCCACCATATAATGAATATGCTTGAATGCTGAATCACAACTAGATCTTGAAACCCTTACAAGGTGCGTCTCTAATCTTCTTGTATTCACAGGCGGTTAGCACAAAATAACTACATAATTCGAGCCTCTCTCGCCTTCACATTATCCGTCTTTCTAATGCATTCT
>JBBPKD010001015.1:0-12451 GCA_038089075.1 Singerocomus inundabilis
CCTATATCACTATAAGAAACATCGGTTCCTTACGACGTGATCTGAAAGATAAGATAAGATAAGAAAAAAGAGAAAGAATCATACAAGTGTCGTCACAGATTCACAACAAGGGGGTATTTTGTCAAGCAGAGAAGCTATGAAATTGCTCAATGAAGTCAGGGCCTTGGCAATTGCTGCCAAAGGCATGGAGAGGGTTGAATCGGGGAGAGGGTGGAGGGTTGGCAGCAATTGCTCGTGTGCATGATCTGGTAGCTTGAGGAGCATTGGTTGCTATGAGTAGTGATTCAGTACAAGAGTGAGTTTGAATATATTGTTAAACTCAAGTCAGATGCTGCTCTGAGGGGAACTCCAGAGGTCCAGAGTTAAGGGGTTTGGATGGGACTTGGCTTCACCTTATGTGGTGCACTCTTGCATAGGATCCGGTTGTTCCGAATTTACAGAGAATCAGAGGTCAGAGGGGTAGTTAGGGTAGTTGATCAACAACTTAAAGAATGAGTGGGGAGAGCATCAGATTAGATCGATATTCAAATTGAAGTGTACAAGATGTAACTATGGAGTTTATATATGGAGGGACTCAGATGACTAAGTCTGGAGTCAGGTTACAGTATGTACCAGAGGGGTCAGAGATAAGACTATGCCAGAGTGCAGCCTCGAAGCTGTGCTTCTAAGCAAGCACCGGTATTGGAGTTCTAACTAAGCGGGAAATGGAATGTAAGGTAGGAGTAACATATGAGAACATAAGGGAAAATAGAGTCAAAGGAAATGAGTAAGTACAAGTTTGAAGTGGAGTAAGTACAGAAGAGGCGAAGGAGAATGGACCAGAGGTATAACGGAGATGGTACAGAGGTATCAGAGTTGACTTGGTGTGCGATATATAACAAAGGCTCTTCAAACAGACAATGGAGGAGAATATGTGAGTGGTGAGTTTGAAAGATATCTCCAAGAATGTGGTATAAAGCACCACCATTTCATAGCCTACATGCACCAACAGAATGGGAAAGCAGAAAGGGCACTATGTATGATTCAGGGCAGGGCCACAGCCATGCTTGCACAAGCCTGCCTTCCTCAGGGCTATCTTGAGGAAGCTGTTCTTACAGCTGGATATTTCTGGAATCTTTCACCTTCTCACACCCTTTCAGCTGGCAAATCACCCTTTGAAATGCTCACTGGAACTAAGCCAAATGTATCTTATCTCTGTATCTTTGGCTGTAGATGCTTCTCTCACATTCTGGAAGAACTCAGGGTCAAAGAGGGGCCACATTCCCATGAAGCAATCTTTATGGGCTATGCTGATGGGGTTAAGGGATGGCGGCTATGTGACTTGAAAACAGGATCATTCTTTAACTCCCAAGATGTTATCTTTGATGAGAGCTCCATCATGTCACCACTGGATGCCACAACCCCACTTCACCTTCCTCTTCCCTCCAATTCTTTTCTTCTCAACTCCTCTGGCAATGAGGAACCTGATTCTGATGATGACACTTCTGCCTCTGCCATCCCACCTCTTCTCCCTTATTGCTAGGCTTGACTCAACCCCCCCCTTCCTGTGCCATCTGAGGGGGTGTCTTCTCTTTTATCCTTATCAGAATCAGTACTTGCTGAGAGGGTGACTTTAGATGAGCAGCAAGTTCCTCCTTATGTTTCCACGGATATGCTTAGTGATCTTAGTAAACTCACTGAACTGTCAAACTCAGACAGCGATAGCATCCCCATTAGGCAAGTCAACTTCATCATTTCCAAACAGGCTCACCTTGCTATCTGCAGCGACAAAAGGCACAATCCAGCAGATCCCACCTATGACATGTCAATCCCCCCCTTCAATCTATGATGAAGCAATGAAACAAGGCAACAAGGAGGAATGGATGGCTGCCATGAAAACAGAACTGGGGCTGATGAAGAAGATGAAAGTATGGGAGCTGGTTAAGCCACCACCAGGGCACAAGCTGATAGGAAACTGCTGGGTATTTGAGTATAAAATCAACGATCTGAAAGGAGGGCCAAAGTGCAAAGCTAAACTTGTTGTGCAAGGCTTCTTTTAAATACCAGGAGTTGACTTTCATCAAACTTATGTGCCAGTAGCTCGTCAAACCTTCATCAAACTCCTCATTGCACTTGCAGCAAAGCTCAATTGGGAACTTGACTGCTTCGATGCAAAACATGCCTTTCTATATGGAAAACTCAAGGAGACAATCTATATGAAGCAACCATGGGGATTCGAGCAATATAGTGAACAAGGTGTTTTGCTTGCCTGCCACATGCTTTCATTGCTGTATGAGCTCAAGCAAGCAGCAATTGACTGGTATGAACTACTCTCCAGCATTCTGGTTGAGCTCAGCTTTGGAAGAACCAAGGTAGATCTCACTGTCTTTATTTATACAAATAAACTAGACAATGGAAGAAGCATTATCTGCATCATAGCTTGGCATGTTGATGATGGGCTGGCTGGAAGCAACAATCAACAGTTTCTAGACTGGGTAAAGGAAAGGATTCAAGATTGTTTCAGAATCAGCAACATGGGAGCAGTGAGCATATACCTGGGGATTGAAATTGAGAGGAGGAGATCAACAAAGGAGATCTGGATCCACCAGGAATCATACATCATGCACCTTTGCAATGAATATGGGCTAGCCAACTCAAACCCAATTTCACTTCCAATGGACCCAAATCATCCCTTTGGTCATTCAGATGATACTCTTCCTTTAGTTGAAAATCTACAAAGTGCCTATCACAAAATAGTTAGGGAGCTGATTTACCTTTCCACCTGCTCCAGACTGGATATCACTCATGCTGTTCAATGTCTCTCTCAACAGTGTGCAAACCCACAGCCAAAGCACTTTGCAGCAGCAAAGCGAGTACTCCAGTACCTCAAAGGGACATGGTCTTTACACATCCACTTTGGTAATCCCAATGTAAATCTTCAACCCCACTCCTTTAGTGATTCCAACTGGGCGATGGATCCTACAGATAGGATCTCAATTAGTGGATATGTTACATTTCCTACCTGTACGCTTTTCTCTTTCGTCTCTCCTGTTTTCCATTGATCTCCACTCTCCTGGTGTCGACCCAGGCTTTGCCTTGATTCATGCCTAAACTGTGCTTCATCTTTAGATCTTCCTTTCCATGCACAGCATGGTCACTTGATCAACATTTCTATTACTTCCTTGTCATCTTCTTTTGATCAACAGCTGTTGTTTCACCTAGACAGCTGTTACACGTTTCACTTTGACAGCTGTCAGTCTCAACCCTTGACATCTGTCTCTTATTTGTTACCAAGGTAGCATCCTTTCCCGCACCTACCCTACATAATGGTCTGTGTGCAGTTGGGATACGTATATAAAGCCGATACTTTACATATGATACCTTAGCTTAGTTCTTCCTTGTCTTATCTAGTGTTTGCAACATTAGTTTGCTGGCTAGATCAAGGTCCCCTAAGTCTCCCCTCAGTCTTAAGTCCTTAGCCACCCACAGGCTAAGCTCCTCAGTCTTTCCCTCGCCTAAGGAAACCTTGGTATGCCCTAGAATCACTAGGAGACTTACTTCACTCTTGCAAGGGCTACGCTCATCTCTCCCAGAGCCAAGCGTAACAGGATACATCTGGTACTTTCATGGTGGTCCAATTGCTTACAGCTCTAAGAAGCAGATCACTCATGCTTTATCATCTGTGAAGGCAGAGTACATTGCATTGGCAGCATGCCTGCAGGAGGGCCTCTATATTAGGGCACTGCTTAGGTCATTGAAGCAGGACATTTCTTCCTCTTTACACATTTGCACCAATAACACTACTGCCATTTCCCTTTCTAGGATCCCCAGCAATCAGTCTCACTCCAAGTATATTGACATTCGATACCACTTCATCCACAAGCATGTAGTTGCAGGATCATTTCATTCTAAATGAGTCTCCATCCATTAAAATATAGCTGATATATTAACAAAACCATTGCCGAAACTGGCCTTCCATCATCATTGCATGGGACTCTTGCTTGTATCTTGCTGAGGGGGTGTGTTGGTGATGCTCAAAACTATGTAAATTGCTATGGACCTGTTGACACTGAACTTATACAGCTTGATACCACTCTCATTATTATTGCTTGACATTTGGACTAAACATGTAACACAACATTGTTTACTGAAACTTTCTCATTCTTTCTTTTCTTCCTTAGTCCATATCTTGACAGCTGAGCTGATACAAGTGTGCTTTAGCCCTACAGCCTATACTTCAAAAACAAGATAAGCCCTTATTAGAGGCCACCACCATTGTCCTTAGTCCCTCAAATGGCTAAGGTATCTACATCCACAATGACATACTAAACTACAATCCCTCATCATTTCCCCAGTCCCTCGGTAAACTCTGCTGATACTTAGAAACCTCCTGAAACAAGGTTAAACTTAGCCAACTCAGATCAACAACCTCTCAACATCACCTTAAGTGGCTCAATTCCTCTGTGTCCTCAATCTCCCTTCCATTTAGTGGCATGCTCTCACCAATCCCAACTTCTCACATGTTCCTTCTGCAATCCAGCTCTACAGAACCTTAGTCACTGTTCCACTCCACAACAAGTATAAACTAGACTCCCCTAGACTCCATCAAGAGTATAAACTGCTCCTCATGAGTATCAAGCCTCATGCACTCTGTCATAAGTATAAACTGTTCTGCCTCACATTTCACTATGAGTATAAACTAGATTTCCCAGAGACTCCACCAAGAGTATAAACTGATTTCCTCTGCTTCCTTGAACTCCACAACTGAGTCAAAACTAGTCACCAATGATCCCTGACCCCATGTATCACAATGAACTTCGCTTGCCACACTTCTGAAAGAGAAGCATACTATGTCAACTCTCGCTTGCTTAATCTTAGTTTGGGTGAACTAAGTCCCTTAGTTGGGGGGTGATTTCCCCTCTTTTCCTTGTTGTTCTCTGTTTCATGCTACTGTTTTGCACTTGCAGGACTTGTTCTCCCTTCATCATGCACATCACACATGAATTGTGCATTCCCCTTCTTGACCACCTGACCACTGCATATTGAACTCTTTCCCTACTTCCTTCGGTTCTCAGCATTTATGGCACCAATGTCTTAGGTCCTTTCCTTATCAAGAAAGAAAACTGACTCGTCACTTGAACATCCCAGAATTCCCTCATATAAGGGCATTTTCCATGATTCCTGCATCACCATCTCTATGGCACCATCGTCATCAGTCCCCACCTTGTTAGGTGGTATAAACTAATGGACACCTCACTATATATATATAAACCAATGCCCTTCAAACCCCCGCACCAAGTAAATAATTGTCAACTTTATAGAACTCCAGCAAATGGTCAAGTGTTGACCACCCTTATGCTGCTTGCTTAGCAAGCATTTTCTTTGTTTACATTGCCTTCACTCTTGTTTTCTCCATAGACTTTGTTGTGATCTATATCACAAACTTCAGTGTACCCCAGAATGCTTATTTCAACAAGCATCTTCCTTGTTTTACTCTGCTTTACTTTTGTCTGTACTTCATTTCCTTTAGAATCTTGTTGTGGATTTCCCCACAAAACCCTACAACCCCTTGTACTTCTGGCAAGTAACCCCTTCATCAGAGACATTCCTTCTAATCCTTGTAGCAACCCCACTTGTCCCCTCAACTTGTGGCATTCCCAAAACCCCTCGCATTCATGCAGCACCAATCCCCAAGCTGTTAGCAACCCAGTGAACCTGGCATCCTCCAAATATCCCTATGCATTCACCTTGACTTCTTTTGTCAAGCTCCTGCCCTTCTCTAGCCATCAACTGAAAGATATACCTGTGTCTTATCCCCTCCATGACACTCTACGCCCACAACACCTGCAACCCCATCTGGAAGTTTTTTGCCAGGTGGCTTAATGCTTAAAAAGGGGGTAATGTTACAATTTGTCCCTTGACTACTCTTTTTCCTCACTACACTCACTACACTCACTTCCTAGCTCCCTCTAGGCTCACTCATGTACCTCACCACTCACTCTTTGTCACCTAATCCATCATGTGACCTTCAGAGTACTTCTGATCACCTGACCACTTGTGATCCTCTCCACCATTGATCTCTAAACTCACTCCCTCGTCTAGACCCCTGTAACTTCCCATTGACTCCACCTATGCATATCTAACTGCATAGCTTACCCTCCACTAGCCATTCCAGCTAGACCTCAGCCTACAACTCACACTTGTCATGTGCACTCTGCAAGACTTTCTCATCACATGCCCTCTATGTGATCTCACCTCCAGATACCTACAAGACCAGCTCAACTCTCATCATGTGCTCATCATGTGCCTCATGTCTTGCATTGTCAAGTCTTGCCTCTAGGCCTCCTTGAGTCATCCCTTGTCACTCATCTGGTGAACCCCATTGATACTATCAGGGCTTCTTCCTTCTGCTCTTCACCTCCATACCCTGATGAGTCACCCTTGCCTCATGACTTTGATTATTTGATATTTACTTAACTCAGTTGATGGTACTCCCTGTCAAACTAAGTAAGGGCAGTAGTGCCCACTCAGCTGAAGTCTAATGAGGTGGAAGACGACTAAATTCACCTAAGTAAGGGCAGTAGTGCCCACTACATATACATTAGTTTATATAGGTAATAATAATAAGTAGAAAACTCACCTCAGCTGAAGTCCAATGAGGTGGAAGACAACTGAGGGAGATAATATGAAAAAAATGTAGCATAAGAGTCCATGGGCACAGGTACACTCACATATCTTGCTAATAACTCTGACAGCTATTTAAGCAGTTCCTGAGTAACTCCTGTCAAATTTGAAGTGTTGGTAACAACTCCAGTGAACACCAATGAACTCTGACATAGGATGTCAATTGGAGTTGGTCTGGAGTTGCTTAGAGTTAGGGGTTTTGACACTTCCACTTGAGTGCAGTCAGAGTCTCATGACTCAAATGAATTTCCAGTGTTATTCCCTGGTTAAGGGTTTCATCATAATATCTGCTATCATATCTTTTGTTGAAACATAGCAGACAGTTGCCTCTCCCTTTCCCACTAAGTCATCTCGAATGAAATGGTACTTTCACTGAATATGCTTTGTTTATGCTCAAAATTGTGGGTCTCAAGACAAAATGATTGCAGCTTGATTATCACAGTGGAGAGTTGTGGGCCCTTTAGGGGGATGTCCTATCTCTTCAAAGAAGGTTCAAAGCCAAGCAAGATGTTGACCTGCAGCACTAAGTCTGATGTACTCCAATTCTGTGGTGGAAAGAGCAACCATACTTTGTTGCTTGCTGGACCAGAAAATGGCTCTTCAGTTGTTTAAGAAAACATAATCTGAGATTAATCAAGAGTTATCTGGATTTTGGGACCACCCTGCATCAGAATATCCATGGAAGTCCATGTTCATTCCTATGTCATTTCTGTCGTATCAGAGCTCCATGTCCAGAGTTGCCTGGATGTACTGGAGTACTTGCTTGGCTGCTTCCCAATGGCATTTCTTCAGTGTAGAGCTGAAACAACTAAGTGTCCCAACTGTGAATGCTAGATCTGGGCATGTTCCTAACATCAAGTATATTAGGGAACTGATGACAGTGAGGTATGAGACAGTTTTCCCATTTATTGTCATTTCTGAAATGACCATGTTATCTTCAGGGTCTGTTCCAGATAGTGTAGTGTTGTGTACCATCAGAGTTTGTATCAGAGATGCATCAGACATACCAGTGCATGCTAAAACATTTTGTGCATACTGAGATTGCACTAAGGAGATGGTTTGAAGTTTTCTGTCCCTCCAAATTTTGATTCCTAAGATGAAGTGAGCTTCTCCTAGGTCTTTCATTTTGAAAGCAGAGAATAGCATCTCCTTTATGAGGTTCATGTAGCTTCTGGTGCTTGCTGTGAGAAGCAGGTCATTGACATAGACCACTAGAAAACACACCTGTCTAGACTTTTAGATAATATAGAGGCATGTTTCTGCATCTAAACACATAAAACCTAATTCCCCTAGTTTCTTGTCAAGAGTTTTATTCCATGTCCGTCTGGCCTATTTTAGCCCATACAGAGAGCATTGGAGTTTCCAGCAATGTCTGCTCAGGATGGGAACTCCATCTAAAGGTATGAGGTATAGCTCTTCCTCAAGTTCTCCATTTAGGTAGGCAGTGGATACATCCATTTGGTCTAGTTCTAGGTTGTACTTTGCTGCAAGTGAGATGATGGTGCAAACCAAATCAAGGTTTGCAACTGGGGCAAATACTTCCTGATAGTCCACTCCTTCCTTTTGTGTGAAACCATGGGCAACTATTCGAACCTTGTAGTGATCAATCTTTCCATTTTGGTCTTATTTGATTCAAAAAACAGGTTTTGATGTGACTGGTTTTACTCCAGCTGGAATTTTCACTGTTTGATATATGTGATTTGCATTTAGACTTAGGAGTTCTTCTTCTATAGCACTTTTCCACATCTCTGCATCTGGATGTGTGTATGCTTCCTTTATAGTGGTTGGTAGTACCTCTTCTGAGTCACTATCTGCAGTTCCTGTGAAAATGTGGTCTGCAAGGTTTTCCTGTGCAGAGTAAAATGCTCTGGGAATCTCCAGGGGGTCCAGAGTTTCATCCAGAGTCTCTTCATGTGTTTTCTCCTGTAACTGCTCACTTTGGTTTTGGGCTTGTGTCTTTTGTTTTGTTTCCTCATCAAGTGTTCATTGATAGTCTTTGTTTTTATTTGCAGCTTTTCAGACTCTGTTACTCTGGTGGACTCTGGCAATAGTCTTTGCAGGGGGAGTATATGGGCAAGTGTTACACTTTTCCTAGGTTATGTCCTTGTACTACTGAAGTGCTACTGAAGCACACCCTTGTTATATTGCTATGCAAACCTCTAGTGCTGACTCATCCTTTCCCACATTATGTCATCAACTGTGCTTCACTTTCTGCTCTTCTCTTTCATGCACAGCTTGACTCATTCTTCATTTGTCAGCACTTTCTTATTTGTCATTGCTCATGTTTTGCCATTGGCCCCCTTACTTATGATGCACCCTGACTCCGACCAAGCCTGCCCTATAGCATGGTCTGTGCACAGTACTCATAGGTATATAAAGGCTTGCATACAATACCATACTTCAGCTTTTGTCTCCCTTGCACATACTCTGCCATTGTACTATCTACAAGCAATATATTTGCTTGCTACCTTGCTTTCTCATTGCTTAGTCAACAAGCCCCTCAAGCCTGCCATTGCTAAGGTGATCTAAGAGTGGCTATGTTACATACCCACTGACTCTATCTTACTTGGTACTCACCAAGCCAACTTCATACCATTGTCTTAGCACTCTCAAGAGCTACACCTAGTCCTACCCAGATTAAGTGTAACAAAAGACAAAAGCTAATCATCAACAGCATCTAGTACTATCTAGCATGCATTCCCCTTCACAACATCTCAACCACAGCATCAACCACAACAACTATTGCTCTACTCTTGGCAAACCAACCAAGCCCTTGCTCAATTGTCACCTGAAGGATCCAACTCATCCCCTACAACCACAGAATCTGATCCAGATATCACCCCATCAGATGCAGCAAGCAATCAACTTGCTACCCAGCTAAGTCACACCCTATCTGCCCAGGCATCCATCCCCAGAGTCCCTACACTGCCCTCTTTCCCTTCTGTACTCCAAACTCTCCCATTCTCTGTCCCTACCACCTCTACCACCACACCAATGTCACACAAACCAGTCAAACTCCAACTTGGCACACCTGAACACTTTGATGGGGACTACAAGAAAGCCATTCCCTGGCTCAAAACTGTCATCTTTTACCTAAGTGTAAATGAAGATGTCTATACCTCCTCTGCTAAGAAAATTGCCTTCACCCTCTCTTATATGACTAAGGGAAGCACAGCTACCTGGGCTCAGACCTTTGGGACCAAAGCCTATGATGCCACCACTGGAACCATCAACATGGGAACATTCCTAGACTTCCAGAAAGCCTTTAAAGAGAGCTTTCAACACCATGATCTCATCAACAAAGCAATCCAATGGTTGACAACAACAAGAATGGAGTTTAGCTCTAAGAAGAAAGGATATGAACCTTCCATTACTGAGTACAACACTGACTTTGACACCAACATAGCCAACATGGGAATAACTGAGGAACATGTCCTCATTGGCTACTATGCAGTGGCAATACCCACAACCATCATGAGAAGAATCTACACCATGAATGAAGTCCCAAAGAAGATTGCAGAATGGAAAAAAAGAGCCATAACTTTCATTTCCCAGAATGAACAAGCTGACCAGATTGCCTTGCACACAAGAAAACCCCACTCCCAACCACACTACATCTCACAATGACATGAAAGCACCAAAGACCCTAATGTGATGGATGTAGATGCAGTAAAGATAGCCAAGCTTACACCAGAAGAAAGAAAACAATGCTGGGAAAACAACCTCTGCTTTTGCTGCAGGAAACCTGGACATACTAGTGCCCAATGCACAACCTTCAAACCACTTCCCTCCCCTCCATGAATGAAGAAAACTTGGGTCACCAAACAGAAAGAAAAGCTTCCAAAACTGGAAGAGGTGCCTGACAGTGAAAATAAAGATGAGGGGAGTGAGGTGATGGTTAAAGTGGTTAAGGGTTTTTAGAACAGAGAACACCATCAATGCAAGTGTCTCCCCAACATCTTTATGCTAATGTAGTTGTATCAAAGAATCAGAACTCACTGAATATCCCCATCTGACTTTTGATCTCCTCAAGCAAAAAGAAAAGTGTCTCCACCCATGCTCTCATTGACAGTGGTGCTGAAATCAACTGCATTGACTGGAACTTTGTAAAAAAGCATAGGATTCCTCTGAAATGACTCATCAATCCTATTCACATCCACAACATCAACTCTTTTGCAAATAAACAAGGACTAGCCAAGTACAAGGCGGTTCACTATCTCAACATTAAAGGGTTGGTCTGACAAGTAGAATTCATTGTTATCCAATGTGAAAGCAACAATATCATCCTTGGTTTCCCATGGCTTCGGGATGTCAACCCTACCATCAATTGGAAACGACAAATGGTTGCCATTCCCCTATCCACTGACCAGTCAAAAACCTACTACTCCATGCATGTCACCACTCTAGAGAAAGTCAACCAGCTATGATGAACAAGAGTACCACCTCCACAACACGTCAATATGATTAAGGAAGAAACCGGTCATTTCTTCCATTACTTTCAATGCTGCTCATTGGAAAATCAGCTTATCCAAATGGTATCCATTGCCCAAAAATGATACACTGATATCAACCATATAACCAGGGTAGGGAAACAATTCCTATCACCAAAAACAATCAATGCCACCATGTCAACATCTCTAGCCATTGAAGCACTAAAAGACAAACCAAAGGTCACTCTACCTAAAAAGTTCTCACTGTTTTCTAGGGTATTCTCCCAGGAAGCCAATAACCACCTACCACCATCACAATCCTATGACCATGAAATCAATTTTAAGGAATCATTCCAACCCAAGATTGGAAAACTTTATCCCCTCAACCCTGAAAAAAAGAAGGCCACTGAAGCCTTTCTAGACAAAAATCTCGCATTCGGAAAGATCTGACCTTCCAAGTCCCCTCAAGTGTCACCATTCTTTTTTGTCAAAAAGAAAGATGGAAAACTGTGATCATGCCAAGACTATCATTACGTCAATGAACATACCATCCATGATGCTTATCCCCTACCTCTTATTCCCAACTTAATGGACAAAATGAAGGATGCCAAGCTATTCACCAAGTTTGACATACAATGGGGATACAACAATGTACATATAAAGGAAGGCCACCAATGGAAGGCAGCCTTTATCACATATAAAGGACTTTTTGAACCCATGGTTATGTTCTTTGGATTGTCTAACTCACTGGCCACTTTCCAGCATTTCATGAATGACTCCTTCCATGATCTAATTGCAAAGGGATGGTTAGTAATCTACATGGATTACCTATTAATCTTTTCCCCTGACCAGAACACCCATAATGAATGAACAAAAAGGGTACTTGCACAAATGCAAGAACTAGACTTGCATCTCAAGCTGGAAAAATGCACCTTTGACAAAAATAAAATGGACTATCTAGGTATGGTGGTGAAACTTGGATCAATTGCCATGGACCCCATCAAACTTGACAGCATTGCCAAGTGGCCTACCCCAAAAACAGTCAAGGAAACCAGGTCTTTCCTTGGATTCACTAACTTTTATAGGAAATTCATCCCTGACTACTCCAACATTGCTCAGCCTTTAATCAACTTGACCAAGAAGACATAAGCATGGAACTGGGATACACCATATACATGAGCCTTTGAAAGGCTAAAAGAACTCTTTTTATCCAAACCCACCTTACATTTCCCTGATATTACTAAACCTTTTACTATTGCCATGAATGCCTCTCTAGTAGCATCTGAAGGAGTTCTTATGCAGGAGGATGATAATGGTCAATCTCACCCCTGTTCATATCTCTCACAATCATTCTCCCC
>JBBPKD010001016.1:0-12430 GCA_038089075.1 Singerocomus inundabilis
ACGTCATCATGACTCGGTCGGCCTAGAAAGAAAAAGGAAAATCAAGGGTACCGTCAAAATTTTTTCAACAAACGGCGCTATGCCTTTTTCACAGCCAATTCGACGCGGGTCCTCCATTGTCTTCTTAGCAGGACTGCGAGCAACACAAGTACACCTCCGTGTCGCGGCGAACTTGCTTGCACACTTTACATACACCGAATTGACCCGGCACGGCAAGGAACGCGTTCGCAAACCCGTCCTGCTTGTCATGTCGTAAACAGTCGGACCCGGCACACTTGGATGGCCAAACCTGTGTCTCCCGTAGGGTTCCCGGCCTCCGTTCTAGGGTCCATTCGTGCTTAGTCTGCTGAGAACATGTCGTGGTGTAACGGCACCCCCTTGGATAAGAAAGAAAAGGGTCGATCAGAGAGGTTCAAGCTCAAGCTACAGAGCGCTCACTTGGGAGATACATCGCGATGTCCGTGGTGCATTGCATTGCGTGCGACGAGATTATTGGGTACGAGCGCGCAGACAAGGACAGCTCCAAGCCGACCCCTGTCTCACCTCAGTGAGTCCCCTTCCACTTCTCACCGGGCTTTACCAGAGCATACGAATATCTTTTGCAGGCATCCTGAAACGCACTCGTCTGGAGAGCACGGCTCGACGGTCAATGCCATGTCCTACCGTTCCGAGTCATTAATCAGCCCTCTGCCCACCGTTGGGCTAAATGGCCCCATCTCGACCTTGCTCGAGGAACTCCTCGTCATCATCTTTGACGATGTCATCACCTCCGAGTCGTTGTCATGTCAATGTCGACGCAAACGCGCTGGTTGGTGGCTGGGATCCCCAAGATGCCTGGCCAGCGTGTCGAGAACATGGCGAACCATCGTGTTCGCTTGTCCCATGCTCTGGAGACATGTCCATCTCACTCCGGCACAATCGGTTCATCAACTGCAAGATCAATTGCGCCTTTCGTCGCCCTTTCCTATCCATCTCACAGTACATCAGTGGCCATTCCAGGACCCTATCCCGACACCAGGGCCATTTTCCATTGTCGCACTCACCGTGCAACTTCATTCCATCTTATCCCCGACGGACAACAAAGGGGCCGTCCTCGCTCCGGCAAGCCAAAGGGTCGAGTCTATCACTGTCCGTGCCACCGAATCCAGCACATATCTGAATTTTATCTTCCAAACGTGGTCGGGACGCGGATCTAAATTCCCCGCTCTACGTCGTGTCATTATGAATGGCAATATGTGCGCGACGTGGTCCAGATCCTGCTTCTTTGACGGCAGGAATGCACCCAAGCTGGAGCAGCTCGAGCTGAACGACGTCGTAATTGCACACGACGCACACAGACTTCCCTGGGGTATTCGACTGAACCTGACGACGCTCGTGTGGTCTGCACCCGTGCACAAGGACGGTTCGCTCGTCGTTTCGGTGCCATGTTTCCACCACGTCGTGTCATCCTTTCCCAGCCTGACCACACTCGAGCTTCACGGTCATCTCGTGGCGTTCGAGTTTGTGACCTTGGAGAGTCTGGAGGGGAGCGGCATCACCCCGCTCACGCACATACAAAATCTGCGGCTTGTTGGGCGGGTATTTCTGAATGCGGTGTCGGCATACATGCTATTCCATTTGTTGCCATCGTTGAGGCATGTCGCGGTGCGAGGAAAGGCATGCACTGGACCCCCTGGGCTACGCACGGTCTCGCTTGCGCTGCAAGCATTGCTCTGTCTCCCAAAGATGTTCAACTGGCCGACTGCATTGCCGGATCTGGAGGATCTCGAGCTGGAATGTGTCGACGGACATGAATGTGCAGAATGGAAGACGTGGTGTATGGGGGAGCTGGAGGTGTGGCGGCAGGGGCGGGAGACGAGGGTAAGTGCGAAGAAAGTAGACCATGACCATGTGGCGAGGATGCAGGTGCACATGGCGACGGACGAGACGGCGTCGGTTGACACGGGTGCGGCGGACGTGGACATGATGTGACGCTGGTAAAGGTGCCGGTTGTATATGAAACAGGTGTGTTGGATAGATACAGTAGATCTTGTCCTCAAACCAATCTCGATGGATATTATTCGGATCTGGTTCATAATTCGCTTCGCACGGGGTGTTCATATGTAGTGTTCGTTATGGGTACTGGATTTGATGACAGTGTGATACTATCCTATGCTCCCATATAAGAAAATCGCGCAGTCGTCTTGCCATGGTGAATGAGCACGTTCTTGAAACAACATCTTCGAATAGGAACAGGATTCCAGGTCCAGCCATTCACAAGATGTCCGATTCACGATTCAAGAAAAACGTGAACAAGACCGACCCGATTCTTGGTGCTGATTATGCGCGTTGTGTTGCCTCAGTACCATCCAAGTATGGAAGTCGTGTCTTGCGCATTCGTCTTTCAAGATCAACCGCTTGATACTGTCGCGGTCGCACTCCATGCTTCAGGGACTCGTTCTTTATGTCCATACTCTATGCAAATTGTAAAATATCGCCTGGGGTTGGTCAATTGGCATTGGCACAATTGTTCAAAGGGTCAGTGCGTCCCCTTGCACGAGTCTGAATAACACCTAGATCGCTGAGTGTGTCCTCCACATCAGAAGTCCCAATGCATTTACGTGTTCGATGGGTTGAATAGGTTTGCTAGTGGATCAGTTCGGACGACTTGGGACGGCTCTGCATGCTTATCTCTGTGTGGGCCAGGATTCATCTTAACTGATCTTCTTCGGCCAGAAGTCGTTTCAATCCACTTAGAGTCATGACGTGCACTGCTCGTTTCAACACTCATTCTGTTTCATGGCACGTCTGTTCTGTCACCGTATCCCCTGTCTTAATACCTCCGAACAGCAATTAACGCCATGCTTTCAAATGGCCCATTTGTATCAGTTTGAGGGTGCTCATACATATTATACTATCGAAAAATGGCTCATTCTTCACAGATTACCAGTCATGAATTATTGGCCTTATGCTGGGACACTGCCACGCACTAGAAAGTTGGGTCGTCACCAAGCGTATGGAACACCACTATTGGCCGCCCCATCCTCGTACCACGATGTATTCGTACACCACCATTACCTTATAACTCGCCACCGGAACCAGAGTCTCGAATAAGACCATTTTCCCTTGCTCTTCTATTCATTTGAGTCTCGTCCTGTCCATTGATGAAGGGCTAGGAATGCTGTGTTGACCAGATATGATGGTCGCACTATTTATATCGTGTATGTCTTTTTCCAATACGATTGACGTCATGACGACCTTTATTCCTCCATAGAAATCACACAGTTGATCTCTCGCAGACGTTAGATAAGGCATGGTCGCCCGAAAAGTAGAACATGTGCTTACTTTGGCCTTCTCTCGCCGTCCTTTCGCCCTGCATTACATGTTTGTTTGGTGCTTGAAATTTGTATACAACTCATTGTTTCAAACGAGTCACAAAGTAAATATTCAATTCGCCGGCTGGAGGATATAACTCTCGGCGAAACTAAACTGGAATGTCAACCTTTGTGCCTTCTAGTCTTGATCATTGTTTCTCGTCGAACCATCAGAAATCACTACTAGGCATGTCCTCCGACTTATCATCTGCCGTACAGCTTCTCCTATTGAACAACTATATGTCTGGTATGATCGCTCATACCTTCTGTCAATCATTCGTCTTATATGGTCATTGGCAGTTGCCATTATCACTGCTGTCGTGTATGATTATTGTGAGTAGTGCTTGTCTGTACTCTATCCTCGTTGGTTCCAGTGATGCAATGCTGCCATTCTAGTCCTCACATTTTCGAGAGAGGTGTGTTATCTTGCTCTCTGCACCATACTTTCTGGCTGACAATAGTCAGATAGAGTATATTCGGGTAATGTTCAAACGACGATATCCGAAAAACTACTGTGTCTCTGATAACCCTATAGTGTCGACCCTGGACATGGGTCTCCACAATCTTTATATTGGTGTGTCACAATGTCACATAGGGGATTCCACTTCACATGTATTTGGAATTGACAATTTCATAGGTCCGTTATCTTGGTCTTTCCTTCACTATGTAGGTGTATTGTTATCTACAATGATAACACATCACACGACTTATATTGCTCACCTCTACTAAAGTATTTATGGTGACCTCTGTAAGTTTAGAGTTAATCTGAGGTCAACCAAGCTGACTAGATTCATTGTCAGTTGGTAGTTTCTTCATTCCTGGTCCTTTACCAGTCTGCTTTTCTGATTTTCACTTTTTCTGTCTTTAATGACTGACATCTTGTTGTGAACTTACAAATATATTTCATGACCACTTGTTCCCTGATCACGTGACTACTCCATCCCTTCACATCATCACACCCTCACCCTGTCACATCTTCACATCTATCACGTCTTCACACTCTTCACAACATCACCAATCACCCCTAACCCTCAATCATACCTACAGGCTACCATGCCTCCTCCATACCTCCTATTCCTGATCTGATCAGTCAAGACCCTGCAAGATCCTAGATGGATCTCTGCCACAATTCTTCCCTTGATCTTTCACACTTTGTGATCGATCTTCCATTTCTCTTTATTGCTGTGTCCCTTCCATTCTGATCTTCATAGGGCCAGCCTTATCTTTACATTGAGGTTAGCCTTACTGCTACCTTATGGACCTAACCCTTTACCTTAGCATAGCCTACAGTAATTACCAAATACCCTAGAATCACCATAGCTTGGTCTGTGCTTCTTCATGTATCATATATAAGGGGTTATGAGATGGCTGATGTCCCCCCAGCCTAATCCACTTGTTACCTCTTCTACTCTGCCCTCACCAGTGGCCTAGTGAAGTTAAGCATGGCAAGTAGCAAAGTGCTATTCGCCCACCTGCCAGCAATGGTGCCTGGAAGTGAGATGCTTTGGAGATAAAGCCAACCCCTCCCTCCTCCAGTCCAGCCAGCCAGTTCAAACTCGTATCTCAGAAAGATCTTATTTCAGATCAACCAGTATGCAACACATTCGTTTAGTGTTACTAACTTATTATCCAGGACCTACGTGGTCATGAGGCATCGTGCCTTAAGGGTAGTTCCCTCCAGATAACTACATGATTACCCAAGGGTTCTGCTGACCTAACAATGATTATGCTAGCGGCATTAGGCCCTAGTATTAGGATGGTAATAGAATCCAGTTGCAAGAGTACTGTGGTTACTATAGTGGTACAATAGTCCACTAGGAGATCTTGTAATAGTGAGTCCCTCTGACACTCCACCCTCTCTTCTATCTGCATCCCCTTTCCGCTGTCCAGCACTCCTTCCCTCTGACATTATAGGTTTCACCCTATAGAATGCATGCCAGGTTGCCTGACAGGACCATGGAGATAGTTGTGACAGTGTAGCTCCTTTGCAGTTGCAACACATCTGGTAGATGTATGCACATAAATTTGAATAACAATTATTTCATAACAGTTCTATAGGTGTGAGTAGATTAGCTCATTATTCTTTCCTATATTGGAGTGAGACATGAATATTATACAGGTACCATCATATATAAGATGGCTAACTGGGCATTTCTAGTATTCTATTATGCTGCTGATTGTAAGTGACTATCTGTCTTGATCCTACTCTGACCATGACCTCAATCACAATTGTAATGATTCTGTGAGTGTATGTGATGTGGAATCAATCCAAAAGAATTCTTTGGGTTCTGTTATGTCTGTATGTCATTCTTGACCTTGTGATTGTAGGCATTGACAACAATTATGTGACCTTCTCAGGTAAAGCTTGTGCTGAATCAAATTTACAATCTCACACAGGTCTTTTCTGTCATAGTGAATCAGCTCCTTGATTTCTTGTTTTGCAGTCTATTATTGGGCAATGTTGCAACCAAGTGGTGTGATGAAGTAATTATAGATAAGATAAGTGTGCTTTAGACTTTGATCTAATCTAGATTAAAGAGAGTGGTAACTATCTAATCTAACCAAGTCTAGAATATGACTTCTATTGACTCCTTTGAGTCAACCTGACTCGATCCTAGTCATTATGACTATGGAAGATTCAGAGATCTGATGGTTACTATAGAAAAGACATCATCATGGCTATGTATTGCACCATATCTGAGTCATGCACTTAGCAATCTTCATGACTAGGTGGATTGCATCATACTGATACGATATTGATGACATATGTACTCAGAATGAGACCATATAGACACATATACATGATTACTTAACCTACTATCTCAATAGTATATAAACCCACATGTACAGAGGACAAATCCTCTAAGTGAATACATACCTCCATTCACCCTCACAAGTGTTAGAAATCACCTCATATCTTTGCTTCATTATCAAGCACATCTGCAAGTCAAGTAAGTCTCACTTGGCATACAATCCTACTATCCCATTGCTGTCTGCACTGATCAGAAGGGGTAGATTCCTCCCATTCTAATAGGTTATGAGCCCTGTCTCATTTTCCCTTGATAAATCACATACTGTCATTCAATATTTGTGATGTTACAAGTGGAACAAGCATTAGCAGAGCTTGAGGCTCTTTTAGAGCTTGCAGTACAAAGATTTGGATGTCCCTATATGATCAGTGCATTTATGAGGTGGCTGGCACATACATCCAATGCACAACTTAATGCAGAACATGAATGGGATGCCCTAACTGCCTTAGAGCAGTTAAGAAGAAGAAGGGACATTATATTATCTTCGATGACCTTCAGGATTAGTACTGATCCACCCCTAATTGTTACAGTAACAAACACTGGACAAACTGATCAACCAATCGAGATTACAACCCTGAATTGGGTCAGTACTATTAATCCTTCCATTTCTCCATCTAGAATCTTTGGTTCCGATTTTGGTTCCTTTTCATGTCCTGAAACAAGAGTTTCAACTGCTCCTGAACCTTCTTCATCTCCTGGACCACATTTGGCCACTCCAAACTGTCTTACCTTGTTGCTTTTGACAAGAGATCAAAGGACACTTCCTTTAGAAGACAGATTTAGTAACGAGATTCTGCAGAACCTTTATTCAAGATTAGTGCAGATAAATCACACTAGAAACCAGGAACAACCCACTCCATCAACATTCCTGACAGTTCCTGAATAACCAGTGGAAATTAACACTGGTTTCACTCCTGCCTCACAACCATCTTTCCACAATGATGAACCACCATTATATGACTCCTTAACTCAAGGCATCCTATCTCCTCATCCCTTTCATCCTTCTCAGCCTCCTCCCATTATCATTACTCCTTCATCGAACCCCAACCTTCAACAAGAACAAAATGTTGCTTCTAGAAACAATTCTATTTCTAGTCCTATTCCTCCTAGGTTTCTTCCCAACTATGGTCACCACATCTACCTTCCAATGGATCGCTTTGAACAACTCAATCTCTTCGCTCCCTGGTCTCCTCTTTACCCAGGCTTTACCAATCTCTCTAGAAGTGTCAATGAACTCTTCCATGGTCTATCAATCGATAATCATGAGAGAAGACTCCCAACAAACTGAGTTGATCTCCCAGTGTGCAACAACACTTCCTTTTTATCTCCTTTTCTAATCTCAGGACAGAGGACCTTCCAACAATTTGGAAGAGATAATGGAGATATATGGGATACCAGAAGATGCCCAGGTGATACCTATGTCACCTGTGGTTTTTGCAGAGGTTGACATTTTGGAAGAGACTGCCCAAACCGACATTTTTCCCAGCCTAGCAATGACTCCAGACCAAGCTATCACTCTGGATCTAGCCCATCAAGAGGTAAATGGTCTAGGAAGTGACAAAGAACTTATGGATCATCCTCTTTGTTATGGACTTACAATGATACTTGTATGATTTCACTCTTTTTCTTTATCTTATCTTATCTTTCAGATCATGTGACCATTTCACTTCTTCACATATTCACAAGGTCATGTGATACTTTCACACCTTCACTATTTCACCTCTTCACATGGCACCTGCATGTTCAGGGTCATACTTCTCTTTCATTCTGCCACACCATGTGCTTAGCATGTGTTGTGCTTCTTTACATGCACATCAGGCATGGCATGCTTCCCTTTAATCTCCACTGGCTTCCCAACTTCTTTTCCATTTGATGGAAGCCTTCTTTTAATTTCTGTTTACTTCTATTCACATGCACTGCTTGGTCCATGTGCATGTACCAGTAGTATATAAGGGACAGTGTTTTGGCTGTTGTCCCTCAGCCTAATCCACTTGGTTATTTGCCTGCAAAGAAGTGAGACCAGTACTTGGGATTACCCTCAATCTCCTACCTATACCAGCCAGCCAGAAACCAGTGCCCTACAGCGGTAAACAAGGATATCTCCTGCCAAGAATTATCTTACCATTAGTACGCTATACATCATTCCAGTTTTTCCAGTGCTACTCCCTTGCATTCATATCACTCTTCCTTTATACATTCCCTATGTGGATGATGCGGTTCTATTCACTCAGGACCCTGCTCTTCCTTTTCCTCCAACCATGTTTGGTTACTACCACATGGAAAACACAACAGAGGAAAGGAATCAGCATCTGAACAAGCTGGAACATCACATGGAAATAATTGAGGTAGTGAGATATGTCTGAAATGTCTTAGGAGTCACTTACCTCAGACAAACTGCTCACCTGATACAGTGTGCTGATGTGGAAAAACTCATCTCTTCACTATAAGATGAAGAGAGTCCAATGCTACCCACCACTTTGCCCACCGAATCCCATCCTGGAGAGCAAGACTTAACCCCTTATCCCCTCCAGGAAGATATACTTCGGAACATGAATCAAATGGTTCAAGACCTCGTGATACCAGATTTTCTATATACAACCTTTATAGAGGATCAAGTCAAGAGACTTCAGATTCTGCTAGACATGCAGGTCCCTTCTCTTCAAGACTTCTGATAGAAGAATGAACCAGTCATAATTCATGTCAAAGTGGATCAAGTGGTAACTCCTCAGATAACCCTAGCACCTCGCTTCCTGATCAACTCAAGGATACCTCTTGTCCAAAGTAGCAGTCATACTCAAACATTAGAAGAGACTGACCGACATGCAAGGGTGATCAGGATTCATAGGTACACTTTAGGGTTTCAAGGATCTTGGGGTAGGCACAACAATATCAGGGAAAGCGATTATCCAGAAGAAGAATACTCAATGCCAGATGAATGAATCACTGGCACTATTTATAAAGATGAAACAATAGCTTCATTTCTAGAAGGTTTAGATTGGGCTCTCCCTACTCAATCATACCATGAGACAGTTCAAGCACCGCTTCATGAAAGAGGATTTGAAATCCTCAATAGGGACTATGATGAATACCAGGAAGTTGATGCGGAAATGCAGAGGATGGAGATAAGTCAAATCTTCCCTTCAACTTTACCCTTTGCCACTTCCACTACCCAATCCATCTATTTCACTACCCCTTCTCATCTAGAGGGAGAAGACTCAATCTATATAGTGGATCATGATAGTGAACAAGAAGAAAGCAAATCGGTTCTAGTTCGAAGAAACTATATGCAGGGAAGATTATTCTTGTTGCAACTGCAAAGGTGAAACACTGAAAAACTAAAAACTGGAATGAATGCACATACTGATGTTACTATGGTTTGCTAGGGGATCTTGGTTTGACTGCTAGGTGGCTTCTGGCTGGACTGGGTAGTAGAGAGTAGAGGGTAACCACAGTAGGTCTTACTCCTTTGCAGGTGATTAACCAAGTGGATTAGGCTGAGGGACAACAGCCAAAACACTATCCCTTATATACTACTAGTACATGTGCATGGACCAAGCTGTGCATGAGTATAGAAGTGAATGGTAATTAAAAGAAGGCTTTTATCAAATAGAAGAGAAGAAGAGAAGCCAACAGAAATGAAAAGAAGCATGACATGCCTGATGTGCATGGCAAGAAGCTCAACACATGCTAAATGCATGGTGTGGCAGAATGGAAGAAGAAGCACATGTTGCAACTGCAAAGGAGAAACACTGCCTAACCTAGAACTCCGGGGTCCTGTCAGGCGACTCGGCATCTTCATACAGGGCAAAACCTAGAATGTTGGAAGATAGAGTGCTGGACAGCAAGAGATAAGGGATTTTGGATAGAAGGGGGGACAGACGATGGGGGGGCCCACTACAACGAGAACTTCTAGGGAACTATTGCATTCCTATAGTAGCAATCGTACTCTTGCAACGATGCTCTGTCACCATCCTAATACCATGCAGCTATCTGCAGGCATAATCATAGTCAAGTCTTCTGAACTCTTGGGTAATCACATGATTGTCTGGAGGATATCACCCTGTATGGTGCGATGCCACCAAGCCACAGAGGCTTCTGGAATAATTTAGTAACTACTAACGAATGTGTTACGTACTGGCAATGACTGGGAGGTATCTTGACCTGGGACACGAGTTTGAACTGGACTGGCTGGACTGGATGAGTGGAGGTTGGCTTTATCTTCAGCTAACCTCACTCCTGGGCACCATTGCTGGCGGGCAGGCGAATAGTCAGCGTCTACTTGCGCTTAACTTCACTAGGCCACCTATTGCTAGGCAGGGTAGAAGAGGTAACAAGTGGATTAGGCTGGGGGGACACCAGCCAACTCATAACCCCTTATATATGGTACAAAGGATGGGTCTAGGGTATACGGTATTACTGATGCTATGCTAGGGTATAGGGAATAGTCCACGAGGATGCAGCTAGGCAAACCTCGATGTAAAGGTAAGGCCTGTGGTTAGAAGATCAGAAGCAAACCACAAGACTAGAATGAAAGAATGAAAGATCGATCACAAAGTGTGAAAGATCAAGGAAGGGATCATGGCAGAGATCAATCAACAATCCTGTAGGGTTCGTGAAGGAGGTCATGACCGATCAATCAGGGAAGTGTGGTGAGGAGGAGGCATGGAAGCCTGTAGGTATGATCGAGGGTTAGGGGATGATCGGTGATGTCATGAGGATTGTAATGTCGTGAAGGTGTGAAGAGGTGAAAGGTAAAGATGTGAATCAGTGGCAGGGTGAAGGCGTGAAAGTGTGAAGGGACAGAGTGGTCATGTGATTCAGGGGAAATGGTCGTAACATTCACAACAGCACGTCTCTAAACATGCAGGTGATATGTGAAGGTGTGAAATAAGTGAAGAGGTGAAAGTATCACATGACCTTGTGAATGTGTGAAGGTGTGAAATGATCACATGATCTGAAAGATAAGATAAAATAAGAAAAAGAAAGAGAATCGTACAAGTGTCTTCACAGGTTCACAACAATCCTCCATTAGAGACATTCCAACCATACACGCATGGAATGTGGCAATGGACTTGGAACAGAGGGAATGATTTTACACCAGAAATCCTTATTTCCTTAATATGGCAAATATGTTCAGAAGAGAATATGAAGCTCATGAACAACTCGTTTTAAATCAGCTCCTAATTACTGAGTGAAGTGAAGAAAGAGTTGATGCTCTCTGTCAAGAACTTAATCACATTCGAAGTCATGAACAGTTTGCAAGGAACAGAGCTGATCATTTTGCTTCAGTACTATTCACTGCTCAAAATGCAAACTGAATACTACGCATGTGATTGGACTTAGAGTGAGATGGCACAAAACTTAGACAACTGGAACACCTTCATCGAGTTGAATCCTTGGTTGGAGAGATCCACAATCTCCAGGATCTTCTCCTACATGAAGCACCATTCTCATTGCTCTCTCCTCCTCCTTAGCACCATTCAGAGTCAACCAGACATTGCTCAAGAATTATTAGAAGTGATGCAGAGAGTCTGGCCACTGCTGGTGTACTGCGAAGATCTTTATGCATCCACAGGTCTCAATCTTGAAGGACTAACCCATACTCTCTGAGAAGAGCATAAAGCAGTTACTCTTCTAGAACTTTTCTTTGCCTCTTATGTCTCATCCTCTTCTCATCCAATCACTCCTTATAGATCTTGTGAATTCACAATTTATCTACAACAAGGTCGAGTCTACATATGGAATTACCATTATTTTTCGCAACTAGACCTCCATTTAATGAAGAGTTTTACTAGTTTACTGTTACCTATATAATACAAGGAATGGTATTTACTGGTACATACAAAAGAATTCCTGGATTATTGAAGGAAGAACTGTCATGTCACAGAAATGTGACATCAATGACAATTTAAAAGGAGACAAAAGAAATGGAGATCTCAATCCAGAAAAGACCAGAGATATAGAAAGAAAATAGCACAACAGGTGTTGCGACTGCAAAGGAGAAACACTGCCTAACCTAGAACTCCGTGGTCCTGTCGGGCGACTCGGTCTCATCATACGGAGCGGAAACTAAGATGTCAGAGGGGAGAATGCTTGGACAGCTAGAATCGAGGGATTTCGGGTTTAAGGGAGGACCGACGATGGGGGGGCCCACTTCAACGAGATCTCCTAGGGAACTATTGCATCCCTATAGTAGCAATCGTACTCTTGCAACGATGCTCTGTCACCATCCTAATACCGTGCAGCTATCTGCAGGCATAATCGTGT
>JBBPKD010001017.1:0-12430 GCA_038089075.1 Singerocomus inundabilis
GTTATTATGCTTCATCAGATGAACTGATTCTCATGTCTTGTCTGAAATGGCTGAGTAAGGTGAACTCGGGGCAGGTGGATTTCCTGGACGATGTGTAGAAAGTTTCATCTTACAAAGAGCTGCGTCCAAAGGCGGCCACTGATGAGCACACCACTTGTCTTGCGATCCACCAAACTGCGGGCGACCACGATATTACTCAAACAAACGGTTCGAAGGCTCATATGCAGACCCTCGTATCATGGGACCAGATAAGGGATTGTATATCTAGGAATGGTAGAGTTTTTCATATAAAGGGACTGCACCCACACCCCCTGTCCAACTTCATTGCCCTTTTAATGAGGGATCCATGGTCTCGGAAGAGAAGCGAGCAACGATCTATTAAGTGTGCGACCTAGCTATATGAATGATTATAAAGCCGACAGAGCAGATGCGGTCGGATTGGCCGCTAGCATACACGACCAAGTCTTGCGAATCAAGCACCCACGTTAAACAAACGGGGACTCAAGAGGCGCCCGGTCGTTCCTCGAGGATGTCAGATTGTTTGGACACAGGTCAACTCCAAAGGTCATCGAGACGCGTGTTTTAACGTTGGTTAGGCTGACTCAGAGGAATGCAATGCACGTTGCGGCTGCGTTCTCTGAGCTGGCCATCCAGAATTCGCCTAGCCCTGCCTGCTGAGTGGTCATGTCCGTGTGAGTCAGGATTTGTTGTGACTGGCTGTGTAGGGATGCTGTGTGCTCCAACTTGTTCCCATCTGCGCAGGCCGGATCATCACCCGAGTCTCACTAAGCTGACCATGCATCTGCACAAGTCAACGACTCTGACTACCACTTTGGTAAAGCAACATGTCGATTTGGATGGGCAGACGGTGACCCAAGATTTCGTGGAGTACGCCGCGGGATGGCAGCCCCTGAGCTTGGCAGTTCTATCACGACTTTCTTGGCGAGTCTCGTCACCATTTTGATGTCGGACTCGTCGGGAATATAACTAACAGTCAAACGCTCCTTCTTGTCTAATACCCTGTCGGTCGATCCTTGCCTCCGGTCTTGTTTGATTCCCTTGCGGAGTCCTCATTGGCCCGAGTCAGGGAAGCTCCTACATGCCAAGCACTAACGTGCCCTCGCTACCAACCTGCCACTCGAATCTTCACCGGTGGCGGACGGTAACTTGAAATGGCGACTCGACAGCTGCCGTGTTTTCTTGGATGTACTGCTTTTCCTTGGCTATGTGCTTATATATACCTCTCCAAGGCGGAACTCACGGTCCAACGCACTTGACCCCCTTTCTCATTCACTAATCCAACGACTAGCGACTTCCACGTGGTGAACGACTTCGACCAGTGTTTTACGGCTGGACGAACCCAAGATGTCCACCCGCACATACCCAATCACTGGTTCGTTGTGTGTATCTTGAATGATTGCCCTTGCTCATCGAATCACTACAGAGCCGCACAGAATCATGACTTCCACCGGGCGAGCGCACACGGAACCTCCTTCTCGTGGGTTCATGGCGTCGGTGATGGGGCATCGCAACATGGACGACCTGGACGAGGGGATAATGATGTTGAGTCAGCCCGAGAAGAAAAGTTCGTCTTCGACATTTGTCTTTGGTGATGTCGTGGCCTGACCTGGGGTTAGTCACACAGGGAGAACAAGATGCAGAGGACGAGAAAGCGCGAAAACGGGCCATGAGGAACCTCGTCAACTCGTGGCAAGAGCGACTTCAACTGATCAGCGTTATTGTGAGTTTTCGCATCATGTCGCTCTGCGTACTCATCTGACGGTTTCCGTGCTTATTAGACCACTTTCTTTGCATCGACAGAGGCGGCTATGCTGGTGAACACGAAACCAGCCAGTAACTTTGACTTTGAAAACAATACCTTGAAAGCAGCCAATGCTACTCTCCTTGGGGCATTGATATTGCATGTTTATGCTGGTAAGTACTTTGTCCATGTTTGTTTGAGAATGGTCTCACGTACACTACTCGTTTGTAGCCGTTCTTTCATTTTTAGGTGCATTCCTCTTAATCAGGTATAAACTGAAAGAGGCTACACGCGAAGAGATGATCCTAGAGGGGATTAAGGTGGCAAGCTCGCCTCTCGCGCACTCCGTGGTCAAGGACATCAAGGGGGATCCCACAGATGTGGGGCTACGATCAGACGGTCAATCGATCATGCACAAGTCCGTCAATGGTCCAGAAACACTGCGGAGCACGCAAGGCTCTTTTTCATTGGAACCACCCATTATTTCGACCAATCCCCATATCGAGCAAGTTGGACCGTTCATGTCGACCGTGTCATCTCATATACTGAGCCGAACTCATGCAATCTGTGTGCTGCTTACTGCGTTGGGATTCATACTTGCTATTGCTGGTATCCTGTGTTACTCATGGGCCTTGCAGCCAAGAGCTGTCAGCATATTTGCGTCTGGATGCTTGGGTTTATCTTTACTCGCTCTGATTTCCTTGCTTATCTGATCACCCCCCCTCTTTCGACGTACATACCCTTCTCCTTACTCAATCCTCCATTGTTGTCGCTCACGTTTACCTGATGCTACGTTTTGGAGACCAGTCTGCCTCGCCACCATTTCAGGTCTCCATTTTCATCTACACATATACAGTAATGGACTACCTGTGAAGCAATCCTAATTGACACTTACTGTACTACACGTATATAATAATGTACTATAACGACAGGCGGCCCCATGGGGACTTGACCAATCCGACTGCTTGTCTCTTTGGATTGGGTCCTGACCGGGAACGAATGGGTGTGTAGTTGTCACGTGCACATGCAAAAATACCGCGTCCCATCCAAGGCGGCCTTGTTCTCCTCCGCTGTGGATGGCTTGGAAGTTCCGGGCGGCGCGGGTGGAACAATTCCGTCCAGTGGCATGGCGTCGGAGGCCTCTTCGCGCTATTCCTGGTGTGCTCATCTGCATGGATCAGGAATAACACCCTCAAGTCGGTCTGGCGTCAACCTGTCATCACGCGCCGCTCTGACACATCCACCGGTCCTTCAAATCTGCGCCTTATAAAGACCGGCGCGCACCTTCAGACTGAATCGCGCTTCGTATGTTTCCCGACAAGAACTCCCTGTCTGTCCGACTGACAGAACCCGTCATCCCCCTTCGCAGCACATCAGAACGTGCATCTCGCCGTCGTGACGGAGAGGTACCCCCACCAGCCATCGTCCGTGGTCTCCTCACCCTCACGCTTGCAAAGCCCACCAAGGTATCGAGCATCGAGGTCGAGCTGCTCGCCAAAGCAACCACCCGTTATACACAAGGTAAAACGCCCATCCTCACCCGCATGTCACCGTTAACGACGACATTCAGGTTCTGGGCCTAGTCGCACTGATGTCATTGAACAATACAAGATTTATTCTGCCTCGACAACGCTGTTTAAGGCGGGGCCTGCTCCCCAGCTACAGCAGCGCGCTGCATCTGCGAGACCCAAAGTGCAGTTTCTCAATGATTATTCTGGGTCTAACACAAGACCTGGTCCCCTCTTTAACCGACCCGGCAATGGATACCCGTCGGGTCCGCGCAGTGTCAGTCTTGGGCCTGAACTTTCAAGGACCAGGCGACAGCTTAGTTCCGATGACCTGACGTTCGGTGATGGCAGGGGTGACCAAACATCAAATGACCCGACCCCACCTTATTTCAGCCAAGTTGGTCAGCAGTCATTCCTAGGCGCTGATTCATATCCTTGTCCGGCAAGCAGATCGCGATCTGTCGCTAGTGGTTCAAGGATCACGGAACCACAGGGTAGGTACTTCATTGCCTGTTTAGCCCATGCCCGTGTTGAGCATGCATCCCAGGTTCTCCTATTCCATCCCCGTGTCCCCTCATACCAGACGTTCCATGCAGCTCACCGACACTCAGCGTGCACTCGATACGCGATGCTCTGTCACGCACATCTAGCATTGAGGAAGTTCCAGAAGACGACAGCGATAGTAGTGACACCTCCGCCCTCGGTCCCGGTAACATTGCGCATTATGGGCTATCCCGTATTACGACGGGCTCTTCTGGCCGCAGCCTAGAACAGGACCACAGGGGCAGGTCGCACTCGCGCTTTTCATTCAGAGGCGTTGTGCACGTCTTGGACGCAGTAAGAGACTCCGTGCGGTCACGGTCACCAGGAGCTGGATCTCTTCCCCGGTCAGAGGAACCAGAGCAACGCGGAAGATCACTGATCAAGGGCAAAGGCAAGTCCCAAATTAGCACCCACAGTGTTGGGCACGTGCTTCCTCAAGTCGGGGTTGCTGGGCCCTCGGTGGCCGATGGTGCGAATAGCCAGATTAGTGACGGCTGGACTGTATTCCCCGAAGGCAAGTCGCTGACATATCCTTTGTCATGGCCTGACATAATGAGTACTACAGGAACCTACACTTATCCGATATTTTTCACGATCCCAAATAACTCGCCGCCAACGACCAAGGCCGATCACGGATCACTGATATGGAAGGTCAAGGCTGAGGTTAGGCGTCCCACCACGTTCTTGTCCAAGATGACCGCACAAAAGGACGTCGTCGTCGTGTGTCTACCAGAGGACGATGATACGGAAGAGGCAGAGGGACTTGACTTGCAGCGACAATGGGAGGATCAGTTTCAGTACCGTGTCCAAATCCCAGGACGCACTGTTGCCATTGGCGGGAAAATTCCATTCCAGCTTACCATCACTCCTTTGACGAAGATCAAAGTACACCGCATATTGGTATATCTGGATGGTGAGTAAATTCGCAAACAAGTGTGAACGTTGGTTGACCTATCGGAATTTAAAGAGCGGACAGAGTATTATACACGATCCAAAACGCAAGCACGGTCGGATGCCATACGACGTGCCACGTTGCTGGTCATTAAACAGAACAGCGCTGATGAGAGGCATTGCGCGCCCATTTTACCACTGGCATCAAATGAGCCTGGCGTATTCCGCAAATCACCGCTTTATCGTTTCATGCCGCCTGGGGCGGACGAGAGTGAAGTAGCATCCTCCTTGACAGGATCAGGACCATGGACAATTCAACATCAGCTGAGAGTACCAGACTCTTGTTCGATTCTACGTCCTTCAAACCGAACCAAGGGCAGCAATGTTATGGTCAATCATATACTCAAAATAGTGTTGAGAGTGGAAAAACAAGAAGAAATCGTAACAGCTGGGAGGAAGAAGCTGTATGATATCGTAATACACGTGCCCTTACAAATCTTGTCGGTGAGTGTTGGCACGCCCGACACATTGGTCGTACTCACCTGTTGTTTCCTTGATAGTGTCGCTGCACACCGGAATGGACGTCTCTTCCACGCTACGATGAGGCACTGCGGTCCGGTGGTAACTCTTCAGAGGACATATCGACATGTCCCTGTCGCACCCGCCAAGCGAAAGCGCGAGAACGCTCCCACGGTGCCGACTCTCCCCCAGCTCCTCACCCAACCGACCCGCATTCTTTTGGGGCGCTGGCATCCGATTCTGTGATTAGCCGCAGCTATCTGCACGAGTTACTCATGTCCGGTCTGGTAAGCGAGAGGGGAGAAACGGCACCTTCATACGAATCAGTTCATACGTAGGTCGAGCGTGTCGTTATGGACCGTCGCCCATGCCCAAATGATACCACTTTTATTGTTACATACCCGTAGTTTATGTTCTAATGCTAATGCATACGATGGTCGGGAAACGAGAACGTCGACTGTACTTTGTTACTGTTTGGATGTGAGTCACAGCACTGCACAAAATTATACCCGATCACCGGGCTATGCCACATTATAAGTTACCGTACTGCGCTTTGGTATACATTTTGCATGCCCCCTCCTTTGTTGTAAAGTATTGCAACTGTATAGATCATCATGGCCCGAGTCCCTATCAGCTTCTATTTGAACGTCCTCGCGGGCATCCTCGTCCTTTTCAATCACTATGCATCCTCCGAGACAGGGGATGTTGCACTCAACAAGATCACCGGCGCTATCGACCGTTTCTCCACCCTCTTTCGAGATTCCGCACTCACATTGCAACATGGCTGTGCCTCGCACCTCGAGATGATACTCTGTGGTCCAGGCTTGGACGGCGTTCTCCCTCATGACGCGGCAGAGCACCTCAAGATGCGCTATTGTCATGTGCCTCCACAGAGTTCAGATAGTGGGACCATGAATGCGCAGCAACCTCATGGAGGGTATGGTTACGGCAGCTCTGGCGTTGCGTTCGTCCATGACAAAACCCCTATGTGGCCCTCGCGATCACCTGCGCTCGCAAAGGGTCTTCTTGGTCAGTCGCATGTCAGTTTCGACGGATCAAGTCAACCCCAACGCTATCATCGTCTTTCGCGGGCAGTGTGGGAACGATCCAGCGAGGCGGTGACGACGATAGGGTTGCATGCCCTACGCACGTGTGCGTCGTGGTGGTGGTTCAGGGCACCGCTCACTACGACGGGTGTACTCCTCGCTGTTTACGCAGCCCTGTCGGCCCTGGGGAGTCTGTTCGGAACGGGTGTGGTATTGCAAGGTGTCTTCCAGGTCCGTGTTGCGAACCTTTTTCTTTATTTCTGCTTGGATGCACGTGGGGCGGGATACTCAACTGAACCCCATTGTCGGTTGGCAGGTGTACGTGGCTGCCGTGGCTGATTTTCTTCAATGCATACAGTGGGAGGCTCAGCGTCTGGTACCGGAGGTGGGTGTGTCCATGATGGCGCGAGCGTGCGAGTGATGTTGTTGTGTGTATTCTTGGGTGGGCATATGTCGGTTTTGTGGGCTTTTGGGTGTTTGAGCTGACGTTGCGTTTGGGGTCAGACGAAGCTGAAATGTATTGTAGTATTATCGCCGAGGTGGTATAGTGGATAGACGGATACCCATTGTACTGGGTGTATCACAAAGTTTGCACGTTGGAATTGTCCGTCGGTAGAGACTAGCTATGGCAGGTGTATCGATGTGAACGTCTGGATGGAATTTATTATTCAAATTATTTATGACGATCTCACTGGGATTTGGGTGGGATGTTGAAAAACGTACATGACCTTTTGTGATGGGCGTCTGCTATACGGCACCGCCAACCGGTTCGTCTAAAAGCACAATTCAATAGCAAACGATCGATTCAGTCACGAACCTGGTTCTCTTCTTTTTCAGTAAGCAAGCAGTACGTGCCGTCATTGCAAGCACAAGTAGCGTCCAGTGAGAGGTGATCCAACCAAATTCCAGAGAACCCTACTCACAAACTAAACAGCACGACCTCGACAGTAACGCGACCCAGTGACCAGGACCATTCAAACTTGTCCGCTTTTCACGTCCGTATTTGCTGTCATCCAGGTAGGAGCGACTATTTCGAGGACTTCTCGACGTTTACTCGTTCTCGGTGGCTATTTAGGTTTCTGTTGACAGCCCTGTCACCCTTTTTTTCCTGCTGGCACTCGGGCCACTCCTCCGCCCTTTCCAATCAACCCATCGGCGTGCGGCGTGTTTTTCACAGTGTGTAGGCCTACAAGGGACTCCAACCCTCCGAGGGCCAACCCGGGCCGCAGTGCGGAGGTGTACTCACAGTCCGCATCATCTCCATTTTTCACGTCATGGCAACGCAATCTCAGGTGCACCTTCTATGAACGCTTCTTGGAAGTCGAATTGCGGTCAGCTTAGCGGTTTCATCGAGATGAGAGCGCTTCACAACGTCATCTTGCGGAAAAAAAAAAGAAGCTGACAACAATACCTAGGCATGAAAGCTAGGCGTTGTTGGAATGGATTTGCATACGTACCCCCGCAGTGTCATTGGGTCATGTCCAGTGACTATGTCCACGTGGACGGATGACTTCATTTTGAGGACTCTGACAGGCGTTCCACATGCACACATACTGTTGGTAACCCTCAGTCCACCCGGCCATACGCCTCCAAAGCGGGTCTTCTGCGTGAGAGCGGCATAAACCATGCTCGCATTACCTCACAGTTCGTCTCCCCCAGGTGCACATAATCGGCCATAGCCGGCGCTCCATGTTCGAACATTTATAACAGACGGTGCTAGGACAAACTGGTTTTCGCCCCGTCGTCATACGCACGCTGTCTGGCTTTCTAGTCCGCGATGCGCCATTCGCTTTTGTTTTCGCTGGTGGCCTTGGTCCTCGCTCTGCTCTTAAGTGCAGAACCCACTCTGAGCCGTTACAATGTTCATGAAAAACGCACTCACATTCCCCGGGGTTGGACCCAGATGAGACGCCACGAAGCGACCACCACCATTCCCTTGCGATTTGCACTGAAGCAGAGCAATATCGAAGACATTGGAAACTATCTCTTTGATGTCTCCCACCCAAAGTCACCAAACTATGGAAAACATTGGAGTGCGGGTGATATCATGCGAACATTCGCGCCGAGCAATGAAACAATCGACACTGTCCGTGACTGGCTCGTTGCAAGCGGTATCAGCAAGGAGCGGATTAGACTGGGCCGCACGAAGGGATGGATAGAAGTGAATGCGACCGTCGAGGAAGCAGAACAGCTGATACACGCCGAGTATAATGTGTATACACACATGTCTGGAAAAGAGCACGTGGGTGAGTTGAGTTGACTCCCCAGATGAGAAACCTGATACGATGATAACTTGAAGCATGCGAGGTTTACCATCTTCCGGAGCATGTTCAACGCCACGTCGACTTCGTTATGCCTTCCGTGCACTTTGATGCCAAGCTGACACGTCGATCTGGTGCTCATACTACATACCCTGCTCATGATATTGGCAAGCCAGGAATGAGTACCAGCACTCCCAAAACGGCCGGAAATATTAATGTGTCGGAAATCACTGGTGAGCTGGAGCAGTGTAACGAGCGCATCACTCCGATCTGTCTTCGGACGCTCTATGGCCTTTTTTATGAGCCTGTCGCCACAGATCGGAACAGCTACGGGATTGGTGAGGGAGTATTTCCGTAAATACATGTGATTCTTGCTCACATACGACTTGTTCATCGTTGATTCGCAGTGGAATATACGCCTCAGGTATACCTGCAGAGCGATATCCAAATGTTTGCCCAGAACTACTCGACGGACCTTATTGACAAAGAACCAAATTTAGTTTCGATCGACGGTGGTGAGGATATGTTTTTCTGGACAGGGAGTGTAGACACCAGTTTGACATGTATTCCAGGCTATATACAAGCTGCTGACCAGGATCTTTATATCAGTGACGAGTCAGACCTGGACTTGGAATATGGGATGACATTGGTCACTGGAAAGCAAAATGTGACGCTCTATCAGACTGGTGACCTGGTAGAAGGTAGGACTATGCTAGTCATCTCGGATACTTAACAAATATGATTGGCCAGGTGCATCGTTCAACAACTTCCTCGATGCTATCGACGGTAGCTATTGTACGTTTGATGGTGGTGACGATCCCACCCAGGATGGTATTTATCCCGACACCCAACCTGGTGGCTATACAGGTATGACTGTGTGTATGGGCTATTCGTCCTCTTAATCCTACGGATTGACAGGCCCTGAGGCTTGTGGGACGGTGAAACCTGCCAATGTGATCTCGACATCGTACGGATACAACGAGGCCGATTTGACCCCATTCTACGCCGAGCGACAGTGCAACGAGTATGCGAAACTAGGGCTCATGGGTGTCACATTTCTATACAGCTCCGGAGATTATGGTGTAGCGGGGAACCACGGATTTTGTCTGGGTAAGGACTGCTCATTTGACTTCATTCGGGAGAGGTATCTAATAATGAGCCACCAGGTGACGCTGGAAACATTTTCAACCCGTCTTTCCCTGGGACTTGTCCGTACATCACTTCTGTTGGTGCTACCATGGTGAAGCCGAATGCAACCGTATTTGAGCCTGAAGTGGCATGCACGAAAATAATATACTCTGGGGGTGGGTTCAGCAATTATTTCGCAATGCCGGACTACCAGAAGAATGCCGTGGACTATTATTTGACACATTATCCCCCGGACTATCCTCCGACAATCTGGAACTCTACTGGAAAGGTGTTGTTTTGCTTTCAGGCGCAATAGTCATGTGTGCTAACGAAGCATTTCAGTCTCGTGGATTCCCGGATATTTCTGCAAATGGGGCAAATTACGTTGTCGCTGTAGGTGACAAACCTGTTCTTGGGACAGTACTCAGTCTCCTTGTTTGTCACATAGGTCGATGGTGAATTTGAGCTCATCTATGGGACATCGTGCTCTTCTCCGGTCGTTGGGGCCATCTTTACGATGATTAATGACGCACGTCTTGCTGCTGGCAAAGGTCCCATTGGTTTCGTTAACCCGGTGGTGAGCCTCTTGTGATCGAATACGACGAACAAGATTCCTGATTTGTCTTCGTGTATGCTCTAGATCTACTCGCCTGGGTTTGCTTTCGCTTTCAATGATATCACAGAGGGTACGAATTCTGGTTGCAACACGGCAGGGTTCAATACGACAGCAGGATGGGATCCTGTGACTGGTCTGGGGACACTCGAATTTCCCAGCCTTCTTGCACTGTGGCTCTTACTGCCGTGAATGTAGCAGGTACCCATTGACCCGAAGCACGTTTACAATGAAGCTGTATACCCATCGTTACGGTTGACTTTTGAGCCCGTGCTTCAGGTCGTTTACTGAACCAAATACGAATCAATATGGCACAGGTCCTTCTGCGTGAGAACTTGTCATCGGTCTTGGTGATTACGTCATGTTAACGAAATATGGGTTGGTCACGTTGCTACGGCCATGAAGTCTCAACACTGATCTGATTGGTGGCGTCTTGAAGAAACTTTTGTTCGGTCTATGCTCTCATTTCACGGAAAGATTGTCACCAATTCCTTGGTGTGGATCGCCATCTGATAGTGAGGCAACACCGGAATTGGCTGTCGCATGGTCAATGGGTTATACACTGATGATCCCCACACGAAGTGATAATTTTAATTGAGGGGTCAAACCTGTGTTTCACTTGCATCTGGGTTCTTGGTTACATCAGATCATTACAACTCCAAGTGCATCGAAGCACCGTCTCTTACCTTTCATAGTTACCACCACGTGGGCTGCGTCCCACCCAGGTACTCTGTTCGCGGGCAATTCGTCTTCTTAGACTTTTTATAACAGTTAGTTTTTTGCTGGTCAGTCTACACGCATTGTTTGGCCCTCCTAACCTGCGATGCAGTATACGCTCTTATCGTCGCTGGTAGCTCTCACCCTCACCCTCCTTTCAAACACAGAACCCATTCTAAGCCGTTACAATGTTCATGAAATGCGTACCTACCTTCCCCCGGGTTGGACCCAGACGAGACGCCACGAAGCTACCTCCACCATACCTTTGCGGTTTGCTTTGAAGCAGAGAAACATCAATCACATTGGGGACTATCTCCTTGATGTCTCCCACCCAAAGTCACCAAACTATGGGAAGCATTGGAGTGCGGGTGATATTGTGCGAACATTCGCACCGAGCGATGAAGCAATCAACACTGTCCATGACTGGCTCGTTGCAAGCGGTATCAGCGAGGAGCGGATTAGACTGGGCCGCACGAAGGGGTGGATAGAAGTGAATGCGACCGTCGAGGAAGCGGAACAGCTGATACACGCCGAGTATAATGTGTATACACACATGTCTGGAAAAGTGCACGTGGGTGAGTTGTGATGTCCCTTTGAATCGGGATGGTCTAATTTGATGATAACTTGAAGCATGTGAGGTATATCATCTTCCGGAGCACGTCCAGCGCCACGTCGACTTCGTCACCCCTTCTGTACACTTTGACGCTAAGCTGACACGTCGATCTGGTGATGCCACACACTTCGCTCATAATATCGGACAGCCGGGAATGAGTGTCACTACTCCCAAAGTGGCTGGAAATGTGTCGGAGATCATTGGTGAGCTGGAGCGGTGCGACGAGTACATCACTCCGATCTGTCTTCGGACGCTCTATGGTCTTTTCTATGACCCTATTGCTACAGATTGGAACAGCTACGGAGTTGGTCAGTGAAAACACGTGAATTCCTCGCTCACGTCTGATCTCTTCGCTGTTTATTCTGTAGCGGAGTACTCGCCTCGAGCATACCTAAAGAGTGACCTGCAGATGTTCGCCCAGAACTACTCGACGGATCTCATTGGCAAGGAACCATATCTTGTTTCAATCGACGGCGGTACGTGTTCAAGCGCATGTAGACGTCACAATAATTGCAATATTTTTATAGGCTATTTGCAGACTACCAACCAGAGCTTTCAAAATAATGGAGAGTCAGACCTGGACTTGCAATACGCCATGTCATTGGTCACGGGAAAGCAAACGGTGACGCTCTATCAAGTCGGTGACATGGTGGAAGGTTTGATGATATTATATTATATCCTGTGTCAAACAAATATAGTGGAATAGGTGCATCGTTGAACAACTTCCTTGACGCCATCGATGGTAGTTATTGTACGTTCGATGGCGGTGACGATCCCACCCAAGATGGTATTTATCCCGACACCGAACCCGGTGGATATATGGGTATGT
>JBBPKD010001018.1:0-12428 GCA_038089075.1 Singerocomus inundabilis
TCTACCTATCATATGAGCACTGTCCCTTTGATTGTACGTACCCAAACTTATCAGACTTGCAGGCATCCTATTCGAGAGACGTCTCGTTCTGTCCCTGGTCGTTGCTGGCAACCTCCAAAGTACTGTTCACTTTCTTGTGTTCTATTTTCGTCAGCTGTGGATGACGTAGTAGAATCTGACTGGTCTTGCATACCAGATTGTTATTACCCCCCTGAATCTGCTAGGCAAGCAGAATGCCCAGGCACTTGCTAATGCCTCAATATGGATGATAGCCATTCATTCCAGGACTACTACATACACAAATTTTGCAGTGAGTGAATTTTCATGTGTCTGACTCAGAAAAGCTGACTCTTGATTATATGGATGGCAGGCCATCCACAACTTTCAATTCCAGCCAGGTATCCTTGGGTAACAAAGCTATATACTTGTTTCTCAAACTGACCATTCCTCGAGCTCAATGGATAGCTGATAAGTGCTGAAAAGATGTCAGTGCTTCAAGAAACCAAGTTAGTGAGTATCAGATGATGATGATGATGATGGTCTCAGAATGTGAGCAAGGTAAGTAGAAAATCAGAGAGCGTGAGATCATGACGTTGAAGAGTTTGCATGACAGCTTCAAAGGCTTCATAAGCTATTATGGTGAAGTTCCATTCCTCCCCTTCATTACTCTTTGTGTCATGCTCCTTCAGCATAGCTCAGTAAACTGATTCAAATATTCTATTTATTCCTAACCGTAAGTTCAGTGTAGTTGTAGTTCTGCCCCCCTGTCCACTGTGGCTGAGAGTGTGGGGGATGTTAAAGTTTGCAGGGTATAAACAAAGTACAGCTACTGGGATCAACTGGTTCAATGAAACCCTAGGATGCTTCCCCCACTCTCGAAGCTACAGATGGGAAGGAGCCTGGGTTCTACCTACATATGGCATGGCAAGAATGGAAACTATGCGACTCGATATGAGTCAGTACCAATAAGCTGCAATAGTGAAGGTCCGAGCAAAAAGGTCTGTGCCGGAACAAAGGTGTCATGGCAGCCGGGATTAGCCGTGACACCATGCGCAATGTCTCTTGTGACACGGCCCATCGGATCCTGCGCTCGACCATTACTTTGCACGTTTCTCGGAAAATGTATACCACCCGAGCCTTTGTAATGCAATGTACGTACGAGATGCCCGGTCTCTAGACTCGGATCAACGCCATGCACTCACGCAAGATGATTGGGAGATTACAATCCGGCTGTGAGTCTCCCATCAGTACCGTAAGGAGTGTACAAGCTTCGTCACCCGACAAGACGGTGTCTGATTCGGAGACAGACAATCGAGAGCAACATGTGCCCATGACGTGTCTTTCCACACATGGCAGTTGTGACCATGTGTATGCTGGCCAATCGGAGCGCGAGCGTGCGTACACGGGATGCGTACCTGCGTTATTATCCACAGGGAACTTTCCAGACAGACTACGCCCAACTTTCCCTCCACTCTTCATCATGCGTGAGCGATGCTGCGTCTGAGCGAGACGCATCTGACGGCGTACTGTAGGTCTTATCGTGCGCGACGACCCCACTGCCGTCGGCGATTACATCGCCACCTACATCGCGAAGCGGTCTGCTCTTCCCTTTGTCCATACCCTCTCCTTCTCATATGTTCCACAGCATCAACGACTTTGCTCCCACCGCAGAAAAGCCATTCGTCCTTGGTCTCCCCACCGGGTCGTCCCCGATCCCCACCTACAAGGCACTCATCAAGTTCGTCAAAGACGGAAAGCTCTCGTGCGTCGTTCATCTCATCTCTTTGTGCCGTCGATGACGTGAAGTGCCAGCTTTAAACATGTCGTCACCTTCAACATGGACGAGTATGTCGGCCTCCCAAGAGACCACTCCGAGTCTTATCACACCTTCATGTTCCGCGAGTTCTTCTCGCACAGTACGTGCATGCCTCTCTCATCGTCAACACTCCCTCACACGACCCTTTAGTCGATATACCCCCCTCGCAAGTACACATCCTCAACGGCAACGCGCCAGATCTCGTTGCTGAATGCAACGCGTACGAGGCTGCTATCAAGTCGTACGGCGGTATCGAACTCTTCCTCGGCGGAATCGGCGAAGACGGTCACATCGCCTTTAATGAACCCGGTCCGTGCTCTCCGACATGACATAATGAACGATCTTATCTTCCCAACCCAACCAGGCTCCTCCCTCGCGTCTCGCACTCGTATTAAAACCCTTGCATACGATACCATCCTCGCAAACGCGCGCTTCTTTGACAATGATGTCTCCAAGGTCCCCCGCATGGCACTCACCGTCGGGGTCGCGACCGTCCTTGATTCGCGCGAGGTTGTCGTTGTCGTCACTGGCCTCCGCAAGAGTCTTGCGCTGAGCAAAGCGATCGGTAGGTGTCTCCGTATGGGTCTGAGCACTAGATGCTGACTTTTCCTTTTCGTCGGGGCGGGGCGGGCATGTTTGAGCAGAGAATGGCGTGAATCATTTGGTAAGTATGGCTGATGTATAGCGCATTTCGACACTTGGATACTCAATACTACAGTAGTGGACGCTCTCCGCGCTTCAACTCCATCCCTGGGCGTTGATCGTTGTAGACGAGGATGCCACCTCAGGTAGGCTCATCTCCTTATTGCGAAGAATCAACACGACAACCATTTGGTACATAGAACTCCACGTCAAGACAGTCAAGTACTTCAAATCGATCGAATATGTCCAAGAGCAAGTCGAAAAGACCAAGATCGAGCTCCAGAAACAGGGTGAAGAGGGAATCCAAGTCGGGAGTATGGAGTAACGATATGCTCCCATCGGGCTAGAGTGAGGTACCTTTTTGGGCTTTTTGATGCGAATCCGATAGACGCAGCGCCGGCACCGGGAGTATAGGTATGGGATCACGTGGATTCATGAACGGGCACGCACATGTGTGTATATAATGTGTCATTTTTTGGAGCGCCCGCCGTTGTCAATGCCATGTACGATGATAAGAATAATATCAACCTGGGGCATGTTTTGGGTCACGAGTCCCTCTGTGCTTTACTTCAGTGAGATATCTGGCATTATGCAAACTTATTTGGTCCAGCTGGGTAGTTCTCAGACTAGACAAAAATACGACGGATAATGGATGTCACGGTGTGTAGTGGACCCACGGAAAGCGCGCACGGTGCGAGAGAATCCATTTTTGGAGCGTTGCAAGTAGCTATTTCCTGTTTTGGCATATCACACCTCTGTAGCACGTGATGTGAAGCAAGCACGCCATTGCACTGTAAAGCACGCCATCAAGCCAGGGAAAATAAAAAGTGTGCGCGAGCGGGTAGATGGTTCCTTCTGCTTACTACTTGCCCAACCTCATCAATGTCCTTCAATTTATCGCTGAACAACTTCACTTCGCTAGAGTCGTATCGCTTGATCTGTCGAGAACTCCCAGGGCTAGTACGTCGCTATTTGCGACCGTGTCTTTCAAGATCCTTGGGTGCTTCAAGGTGTTGAGTCCAGAGCCGCTTATCTCCGTCTCCTTGTAACTGTTCATCCGGATGGGACGCTACTCGTACGATGATCTTAACTCGCATGACTTGGACTCGGCGCCTGTCGTTCTCAAGTATGCACTATCCTTCGTTCCTCCCTCGACCACCCCTTGCATGTCCAACCTACATGCTTGCCCAACACTTGACCTGTCCCATCTAGCCCGTTCCCGATACCACCCGGTCGGGTCTGATCTGTGTTGCGTTCTGTTCGCAGCTCCCTTCTTGGATGACGTCCACGCTCCCCGTGTGAGTGCCTCATGCTATGTTATCCCCATGGCCACTTTTTTATTGGCATCGTTTTGCGCCTTATCTTTCCGTTGGGGCACACGTTACGTTCCATTTCATCGCTGGTGTCAATTTCTGGTCGCGGCTGTGACATCGGTTAAATGGTTCTATCTGGACCTTTGGCTTAGATGTGTACGTGTTTGTATGCCTTGCCTGCGTATAAATTTCGGTTTTTCGCTCCCCAACTGTACTGTCGCGTCTTTTGCGAGCTTTTCGATCATGTCTGCGCCCTCCATCTCCTTCACCTCCAGTTCTTCTGACTCTGGGCGGTCGGGAATCAGTACGCCGACCTCTGAGTTCATGCCCTCTAAGCTTTATCTCCTTTCCCCTCAATTCATCGACCGTGACCGTCTTGAGGCATTCGCATCGAGGCTCGAGAAAGGTTATGGTGACAAGCTCGTGTTGTCGGTCGCACATGAAGCGTCGTTTGACCTGGAAGATGTGCAGGTAGCGGTGGGACATCTCGGCGAGGCCATTCCCGATGCTTGCTTGACGGATAAGCACTGGGTGAAGGTCCCCGAATGTGAGGCGTGGTTTTGTTCCCTTATTAACCTACTCTGGAGCTCGTTTTCTCCCAGGTGGTTCATTTTACCTAGTCGATGGCATGCCTAATGCGCCGGGGGAGGTGTCTTCCACGGAGGAGTTCATCAAATCGCATGAAAAGGAAGTCGTTTTGGTGCGTGTAATATCGAAGGGTGAGAAGCTATCAAGGCTAATGGGAGCCCCTCTCACCACCCAGACGACTCCCGCGGAAGCACTGAACATTTTTTCTTTGAGCGGCCTTCGTGTCGTCTTTTCTGTCTCCTCCGGTACAGATGTCTTTTCACCCACGCTGGGTGGGGGCCGTGCCACGCTCTACCTGCTCGAGCGTCCCCAAGTGTCCTTTGTTCCGCTACCTTCGGATGCCCCGTTCAACGTACCTGTGCCAAATGATTGGCATGCACTCTGGGCAGTGTGGGATCTAGTGACGCTTGGCATGATCCCCCCGGCGATGTTGCACCAAAAGCCAATCGATTTGAGGCACAAATGTCTGTTTTACATCGGACATATTCCTACGTGAGTCACCGAGGGTTTGAGGGTCAAGATCTGGGTGCTGATGCCTGACAACTCACCAGGTTCTTGGACATGTTGATGAGCAAAGCGCTGAACGAGCCTCATACGGAACCCGAATACTTCACACGGATCTTCGAGGTGCGTGGGTTTCAAGAATATGAATGTGAATGGAGCCTGGTTGACGCTGTACTGTAGCGCGGCATCGATCCCCACGTGGATGATCCGGATCACTGCCACGTAGGTCTTTTCTTTTCTTTCTTCCCGCTGTCGTCTTTGCTGTTTTATCCTTCTCATGGTCGAGTTTAATTTTGGTATGCTGACGCGGTGTCATCTTGGTTAGCGCCACTCCGAAGTTCCAGATAAGGACGAAGATTGGCCTACGCTCGGAAGTATCCTCGCGTTCCGTGACCGCGTGCGCGCCCGTCTGATGCGACTGTATGACGACGTTGCCGCTGGACGGCGCACACTTAACAGGCACGTTGCCCGGATGTTGGCGATGACGCTCGAGCACGAGGGTTGGCACGTTGAGGTACGCATACACCAACTCTCCCGTATACTGATTCTATGGTCAATTCTAATGTTGTACTCCCCAGACGCTGCTGTATATGCTGATCCAGCGTGCTGGTACGGGAACGCTTCCGCCACCCGGTTTTGCGCCTCCACCCTGGTCTGAGCTCGCGGCTGCATGGAATGCGTCTGTCCGTGCGCCGAGCACACCCACTGTCACGCTCGGGCCTACCACGATCACACTGGGGCACGAAGACTGCGAGGGGGACGACCTCAAGCCCGAGGTGACTGACCGTGTAGATGGCCATGAATTTGGATGGGACAACGAGAATCCCGTGCGACAGGTCGAGGTGGACCGCGTGCGCATGGAGTGGCGGCCCGTCACCAATGCGGAGTATCTCGCGTTCTGGGAAGCAGGCGGCGAGACTCAGGTAGCGCTGCCACCGAGCTGGGTATTGAGTAAAGACGGCTTCGAGGTTCGTTTTATTTCCTCTCCCCTTTGAGCGTGGTTGCGATGAGTGCTTATTTTGAACGGCTTTAGGTCCGCACTCTGTATGGGCCGGTGCCGATGAATGTCGCGAAGCACTGGCCGGTGCTGACGTCCTACGATGGTTTGCAGGCGTACGCGAAATCCAAGGGTGGACGGCTGCCAACTGAGTCCGAGCTACGTCTTTTTCTCGACACGTATGAGGTCGGCCACGCAGGCGGTGCGAATGTCGGATTCAGGAACTGGCACCCTATTCCGTGAGTATTTGTTTCGGCTTTGCTCTATCCTGCTCACCAAGTGGCTCCCTCACCCCGCATCTGCACTCGATTTTTTTCACAATCAACCACAGTGCCACGGCGGGTCTGGACGAACACGGTGGCAGAGGCACCAACGGCGGTGTTTGGGAGTGGACCTCGACCCTCTTGCACGACCACGAGGGCCTGTTCCCGACCGCACACTTTCCCGGGTACTCGACCGACTTTTTTGACGAGAAACACCACGTCGCGCTGGGCGCGTCGTACGCGACGATGCCGCGCCTCGCTGGGCGGCGCACGCTGCGCAATTTTTACCAGCACAATTACCCGTATCCGTGGGTCGGCGGGCGGGTCGTGTACGATGCGTGATAATGTGTGTGGTGTGTCAGGCATGCGTGCTCTGTGAATGTGTATTTTCCTTTTTTTTTTTTCCCTGTACAACGTCGTTTGTTTACTAGAAGTGTATGCCGATCCTACTACATGTACTGTACACCCAGCAATCCAGTGATTTGATATTTTGCACTTGTCACGACGACTTGTCTCTTTGAGATCTGCTACTCGTCCTTCTCAACGACTCGCAAGAATACGTACATATTTGGAGCATTAGGATTTTCAGCTTGAGTTATCATCACCATTCATCAACTCTACGTGGCTGTGAATCATCAGTAAATGTTCTGTGAAAGCCTCGTGACAGCTAGTCTACAGCAAGTCAACTCGTCTTCTGTGATGAACATGGCAAGGTGTAATGGAGTCATCCATCCGGACAACCCCCTCCTGTGCACTATACTGTAGTTATGGAACCTTTTATCAATCCTTGCATGGTCAGTGTCAGGTGAATCGATCTGGGACGTACCGTCGTCGTGAGTTGAACCGGCTTGCCTCTGGTCATGAAAACATCGACTACTCATACTCGACGGCACGACTAGGGAAAAGAGGTCTACAACTGTCTTTTCAGGAGTCCAACGCACTTATCGTTGTCATGCATGACAACTAGTATGTAGACCTGGTTGGGTCTGAACACGAAACCAGTTGACCAACATGATGACATGGGAGGAACTGCGAAAAAGATGATGCGTAAATGAGCCCCAAGCTGGAAGAAACATCCATATCGGTTGGTATTACGTACCGCTTGAATGCGCCATGTATGTATGTATGCATGTTGTTCCTCGGAGCTACTTTAGCGATGAATGCACGAGAGAAAAAAAAGGGAGCTCATCGACGTATACATGGCGACTGAAGTGCGCAAAATAGAATACAGAGAACATCGTTTTCGACAACACAGGAACACGATAGGCGGTGACTCTCCTAATGAACATGCGTTCTATGAACTCGTTTCTCATCCATCTTCAGAATACGTGGAGGCTTGCGCTTTGGGTCTGGATGAACGAATATTCAACGATACGATGCGCCGAATTGCTGGGAGAGAGGTGATACCTGTGCACGAGATATGACTACAATACATGTTCTGATCATTGGACCTCGAATGTGGCTAGAATTCAGGCCGGCATTTTTCCAGCTCTTCACAAAAAAGCTGCGCTTCTGAAACTGTAAACACGTCGGTCTGTATTTCATTCTTTGGGATCCTGAAGAGCACCGTACCTCTCAACAAAGACAGGGTTATCCCTTTAACTTGGACTGACCAATGACGAACGTCCCCGGCAGTGTATGTCTGCTGTTCCTTGTGAGTGGTGACTCCCATTTTCTGAGTGAACCTCCTTGAGTATAGTCGTTTGGAAGCGCATACATTGTCATTCTGTAGACCTTGCTTACGCACGTGCTCTGAACGACGCGTTGTCATCGTCGTGGGACAGATAGAGGAAGGGCGGCACCGATCACCGGGATACGTGCACATTTCGCCCGATAGTCCGGGCAAGATTGGCTGCGCATACTGTATTAGCACTAGCGCCAATCATGCTGTCCGTGTGACCGGATGGCAGCTCAATGCTCAGGGTCACAACTACGTGAAAGACCAGGGAGGTTGAAGAATGATGTGTATCACGGGTTCATAGGGACAAAGACGGGTGGGGTTAGATCGTGAGCGCATATGCCTCAAAGTACCATGTAATTTGATTTATCCAGGGCGTTTGGAGCAGGAACGCACTCGCTTGGGAACTCTAGCAAGTCCAAGTGTTGAACAAAGACAAGTTGAACCTGGAAACGTGACGAGTGGCGCGGTGACATGTGCCTGTCAACCGGGGAGGAACTTCTATTCTATCACCAGGGACACTGGCCAGTGCCATACGTCCACGTAAGTTCTTCTCATCGGTGTGCGATGTTGTTACATTGAAGTCTAGGTTCGGCACCGAAGGTGTTTCGTCTCTGGGCGCGGCGAACAACAAGTACTTACGTCGGCAAAGTCGTCGCTTCACGTCTTCCCGCGCTCAAAGTTGCAGTTTGACATGTTTCACCTTCAACTCAGCTCTAGTCCAGCGCTGGCTCTAGGACTATTCAGCCTCAGCTAAGACTGAATACAGTGAGGAGAGATGCCTCGAATGACCTCCGTGTGCTGGTTGCTATACTCCGTGTATCTTCAGGCTAAACCTACCGTATGGTATGACATGAGGTGAGAAAAACATCAATTACTTGAGCGAATATCCCGTTAAGCAGAATGATCCGCAGAGGGCTGGGAAGCCTCCTTAAGATCTGGTTGGTGGGCATTACGGCAGACGACGACGAGCTCACTCGGTTGAGTTAAGATCTCTGAATGACCCAGCCAGAGCCCTGGATGGCACCTGTATTCCGCTAAAAATACAGACACATGGACGCGTATATAGTGCAGCAGCAGGCGGCCATCCAAGTAGCCCTCCCTTGCCATGAGTACGTGGACACAAACTGACACAACCCCGGGGCAACGTTCCTGGCGGCGATCGCTCGGTATTACAGAAACAGCCTACTACTGGAATGGCATCTGGAACGGCACAGCAGACACTGTAATGCACGTCCACCTCCGCATCGCACAACCGAAGGACTCGGGGATCTATTCCTTGGACAATGTGCGCCGCGCATGGTTGTCCGTCAAGCAACGCTTTCCGCTCATTGCCACAGAGATACAAGAGGAAGACAGCGGCCTCCACTTTGTTATTCACGAGCAAAACGTCACCTCTCTCGGTGAAGAGGACGTGACCTTTGGTGCCGTGTCATCATTCCGTGACGCTAACCGATTCATCACTGATATCCTGGATGGTTCACGACCAATATCCTCGAAACTACCCGCTCGAGTATATATCCTCCGACGGACGGATCAACAAGCCCATTTCCATGTTGTCCTTGTAGTCGCGCACTGTATCACAGATGGATGCTCGACGAGCACACTCCTCCGAACTTTTTTTCAGACACTAGCGACTTCGTTCGATCCTTATCCAACACCAATCGAAAGGAGACTCCAAATGTGCTATCCGATGGAGAGTCGGGTATTCCCTGATGACATGCCACTCGTGAAAAGGAGGTGGCGGAGGGCGATAGGGTATGCTTTTTATGTCGTGCGACGTGCACGACTGACAGTAAGGGTCTATCTCTTCTGAATCAGCACAGCCCTGACGTACAGGTGACAGGGTGGACACACGCTACCCGGAAATTTCACGCAAGCAACGCCAAACACGCCTGTAAAGTCGCGCCTTCAGGTCGTATCGTTCCCGCGAGATGTTTCCGCGCTTATCCTTTCTAACTGCCGACGTCACAAAATTACTCTCAACGCTGCTTACCACGCGTTAAGTCAGGTTGCTTTCTCTCGATTGCTGTGCCGCCGATATCTAAGGGGTGATATCTCGCGAGAAGAATGGGAATACCGAAAGCGCCAGCCAATGCTGTTTACCGGACTAGTCAACCTCCGTCCATACTGGAACGACTGGTTTCGCAATGGGGGTTCTGGGGAAGTAGGGCTGAGTTTCAGCTTCTACCATTATGTTCTGCCGTTCATGCCGCTTGGCGCGATGGCTGGCAAGAATATTGATCACCTAGAACTCGTCGATGGCGCACCACTTTTTCGGGATCTGATGTCATTTGATCGATTCTTATTGCGATGCGGACGCGTGAAGTTGGAAGGAAGGAAGCTGTTTCGACATCCCTTGTTTCTCGAAATATGCATTGCGACACACAATGGTTCACTTGAACACATTGCGACGATGGCAGCGGCCTGGCGTCGGGCTGGAGAGCAGCCTGTCACCGGTGCGGAGGCCCAACAACCCCTTCCTTTGCAGGCTCGCGAACCCATATTTTCTCAGCATGGCGCGAGTTTGGGAGACGTGAGTTATTCTGGATAACAATCCGAATCCCTGAAACACAACGTTTTGACGAGTTGTTGTACCAACAGATGGATTCCATGATTCCACTCGAATACCCGTTGCCCGCAAGCCACCAGCTCTCACCGCTCTGCCCATCGCCTCATCACCATCGTGCGGGGTATCCCGTATGCGCGGTTCCCAACGACGTTGTGCTGGAGTGCGAAACACCGCGGCTGCACGTTGAGTATTGGCAGACGTATCACCGCACAGGGCCAGGGGATATTTATGTGGGTGCGGTGACCGCGCGCAAACAACTTCAGTACTTTGTGTTCTACGATGAGAACGTGCACAGCGCAGATATTATACGTGAACTGATGGGAGAAATGAAGGAGGCAACATTGTGGTATTTGGGACGATCACATCAGGCGGCTGCTACAAAAGTAGAATGCAAGTTGTAGTATTCCCGTTCGAGCATGGGGATTCTTTATGATCATATAGTGAAAGATGACAGGGATGTAGGGAGTTGAACCCAAATCGAATAAATAAAACTATGTCTACCTTCTTTATTGTATCATTTCACAAAACGACTGTTGCGCCGTGGAAAGCTTCCACCTAAATTTTTTGAAGGTTCAAACTCACTAGCTCTGAATTCTGTGAAAAGTAAGACCTTGTTGATATCGAACTACGTGTGAATCCAGCTGCGAAGAAGCCTGGGAAGACCTGCATTCAAGGACCGTGCTATATTTATGTGGACCTGAGGCACCCTATGGGTAGTGACCTAAGAAAAGTGTTGAGACGCGCAATAGCGATGGTAAAGGCAACTCATCCTTGGAAATAACCATCGACCTCAGTGAAACAGCGTTTAATCGAGTCAGGAGCCTCTTAATGCGGAACGAACATCGGGATCATAGCAACCTAGGAATATCCGAGGTGAACGACGAACTTTAGATTCAGCACTCTAACCTCTTCGCGTGATGAATAGCTGTATGCCAATTGAGAGCGCACGCGTTTGTAATAGTTGATGATCACCGGACTGCTGTGAAATGGAGCCTTGCATGTCGAGTGGGTGAAATGTAGATTACTGGATGTCGCATCGTCATCAATATTATGCATCTTGAGCGCTGACGTCAAAGTGTGGATACAGCTCGGGTGTAGGACCACTGTATTGATGGTGAACACGCATCAAGCGTAGTCATTGCACATCATGATTATTATGCCTAGGTCACCTGTATGGAATAAATCCGTTATCATGTTCGTAGGTGGGTAAAATAAAAGGTACATCATAGCAAGGAAGCGTTACCTTGTGCCTCGCATTCATCCGGGCGCAGCTGGTCCATGATCGAAACACCTTTGTACGGATCGCATTAAATGGAAAAATTTTGTTTCATAAGACAAGGTAGAGTGTCCCAACTGTGCTGAAAGAGATGTATCGTTTGGTGTAACAGGGAAACAAGACTCGCATGCCGAAGTCTACATGGGGTTCCTATACTTACAGGTTGATAGTCGGCGAAGTCTTCAGATCCCTATAGTTGGCCGAATTGAGGAAAGGGAGGTACTGTCAATGTGTTCTCTCTCGATGCTGACTGCCGTGATCACTTATCGTGTCCGAAGGAGATCGAGTGCATAGAATAGCAAATATGAATATGTACATGGAGTCATGAAATAATTTTGCCTCCGATGTCCTGGAGGATACGAATTTCCGCTTGAAAGCTGAAACTTGGGTTGACTGCTGAGCATGGCTCGCATAACCTATCATAACCAGTCAACAACTGGGTAAACCTTGATCACGTGATACAGTGATGCCTTTTATGACGCCATAGATGCACATTTATTCCCACCGCGTTCTGTGCTGTGTCTCGCGTAACTGTTTGTGTGCGCGCCGCGTTCCAGCACTGTAACCCGCGCAGCTGTTTGCGCGGTGCGCGCATTGTGTTCAATGTCACGTGCGCGCCGCGTTCCAACATTTATTCCCACCGCGTTCCGCGCTGTATATCGCGCAACTGTCTGTGCGCGGTGCGCGCATTGTATTCATTGTCACGTGCGCGCCGCGTTTCCATTCTGCCGCGTTCAGTCTGCCGCGTTGTCAATCTGTTAGTTGTGCATACCACATAG
>JBBPKD010001019.1:0-12424 GCA_038089075.1 Singerocomus inundabilis
ATTATACTTCCTCATTCATCGTCAAAAAGACCTGCTTCTCCGGATTGTTCTCAACCTTGTGGATGACCCTTCTGGCTGCATCTGGTTGATCATACTCCCACTCGAACTCGGCAATGACAGGATAGTGGTGGTCCTTCTCCTTTCCGATTTCTTGGCAAGTCCAAGCCAGGTGCCAGGTGGAACCGTAGAGATCTGACCCCAACCTTGTCAAAGTAAACGTCGACGTGTTGCAAACTGATAATATGCTTCAACTTTGGGAAGGTCTCTGGCGTAGCAGAAGGCGAGGGATCAGTGAAGTACTGGCTAGGGAGGCTTGTATCTCACACTCAAGCTCAGTGAATAGACGGTCAACATGAAATTGGCACCGAATACCAAGGGAAGTGTGGGAAGGCCTAGATAAGAGGAATGTTACTCAAATCCTATTTAGAGGAAATGTTCTCGGGAGCACCTCGAAGCCTGGGGTACGATATCAAGCGTGTTGATCAGGTTCAGGTTCCACCCTCTCGTGACAGCTGGCTTAATAGCCGGGAATGTCCAACTGAATGGCTCGGTGAAGGCTCTGTCTCCAAGGCTGGGTCCTGTAAGTAGGATGCGTCAGGGTGTAGTACACCAGTGGAATGACCCCAGCCGAGATTCTGAGTACTACATTCCCCCCTGGCAAAACTTGCTGATTTACGCGCTTGATAAACCATACTGCCGTTCCGGCTTTACCGAGGCACGGCGCTTAGACGGATTGATGCGACGCACTAGCCAGTAGGTGGCTCTACTTCTCTCCTTACTTTGACTTCTCGCTCGTCGTCGTTGTGGCCACTGTCCAGCCCTGTCTTAGTCACTCTTTCACCCCCATCCACATCTCCCACTTTTCAGGTGCACCGTTTGAATTCAGTGTCTAGCACCCCCTTGTAAGTTGCAACGAGATCACATCTCCTTTGCATATTGCTCACTAGCTCGGGCCCATCCCTCCCTCACGGTTCCCTTCTCGTTGCGCTTTGTCCCAGAAAGTCCTGCAGACTTTCACTCAACAAGACTCCTAGTAGTTGCTACTGAGTTTTCAATAGTATTTCCAGTCAGCACCGTCTGTGCACGTTGGTACAGAGAGCAAAGGCCCTGCAGCGGAATGCATTTTCAGATGACAAGCGTGTCCATGATACTGCAGGAGAAAAAAAGAAGACATATTTCTTCTTGGCTACACTGTACAGACATGCGCGCTCTCTACCCACAACCACCCGACACCTTTTACGAGGAGAAAAAGAAGGTATTGGGGGAAAAGAACTAAGCCTCCTCTTCTTCATCGTCGAGACCGCCTCCCGCCCCTCCGGACTGTTCTCGACCTCGTTTATGATCTTCTTGGCTGCCTCCGGATGCACGTGCGCCCACTCCAATTCAGCGATGACAGGGTAATTGAGTAGTCTCTCCTCCTCTGATTTCTCACTAAGGCCAGTGCCAAGTGGTGCGTGGAGTGCTGGACCTTTCACTCCGACCTGATCGTAATAAGCACTGGAGTGCTGCAAGTAGAGAGTCCTCAGGAACTCGATCAAGTTCTTTGGAACGGCGGAAGGAGGGGGACCAGTAAAGTACTGGCTTGGGAGGGGTTTGTACCACACACCCGAGCTGATCGAGCGGACGTTGAACAGGGAGATGGCACCAGACACAATGGAGAGTGCAGGAAGGCCGTAGATAGGTGGGATTCTACCCATGTACTGCTCTGGAGAAATGCGCTCAATAGGGCACCAGGCTTGGGGCACGACATCGAGTGTGTTGACTAGATTGAGGTTCCACCCCTGGTAAGCGCTCGCGCCGGGACGCTTAGTAGTTGGGAATGTCCGGCTGAAGAGTTCAGTGAAGCCTCCATTTCCAGGGCTAGGCCCTGCAACAGGATACGTCAAGGTGCTATCCACAGGAAGGATCCTAGCCGAGACCAGAGCAAGCGCAAGGGAGGGGGAGAGAGCGCCACCGAGACTGTGACCGGTACTGATCACCCTCGGAGAACTAGAGTGATCCAGGTTGGCAATGAAGTCAAGAAGCGTCACGCCTGCTGCTGGGGCACCCTCTGGAGCTGCAGTAGTGAGCAGTAAACGCACTGTGTTCGCTGTTCCAATTGCGATGTACGGCTGGCCTGGAGAAATGTCCATCGCAGGAACTTTGCTGGGCAGATTTTGAATTCCGCCAGCCACCCAGGCATTGAAACTAGCAACGGAGCTCACTGCCAAGTTCTCTTTGAACCACACATACGTAGACAATATAGGAGTGCCTGCAATGGAAATGACGTATCCCGGACGCAAAGAGCCATCCTCGAACTGGAGGCTCGGATTGAACGCGATATACCACGAGTTCTCCGGTCCACTGTTAGCATGGTTTGGGTGTTTCTTCCAGACGACTGGTCCCCATACGAGTTTCCACCCAGCACCGATTCTCGGAAGAGTAGAGGTCACTTCATTTTGGAGCCACTGCTGAATAGACACCTGGGTTCCATGGAGATCGTTGGCACGATTGGAGAGAGAGGACAAAGAGAAAACTTGTTGGAAGACGTCGAGCGACATATCAGATGCTAGATGCACATCGAGTGTACAACATCAGCACTTTGGAATCTAGACCAACTGCATTAAGGTATGCGTACCGATGAATTCCACTGGAAATCTGTATGTAGCTGATAGAGACGGGCTCCTTATATACTCATTCCCTCAGGGGCATTTGCTTCTAACCCTGCTCCCGTTCGCTTCAGACTGAGTCGCAGGGCAGAATGTAGTTGACATGCAGAATGGAACCTGTCACGGCAGAGCCATCTGTGGTGATGCAACTATGCCTGATAACTTTAATACCTGCAACGATGTCTAGAAGGCTCAAATATAGTGCAGGGCGATGCACAGTCTTCCTCATCTTCTGTGTTCTCTAGATGACAATTTCACGAGGCGACGACGACAGAGCAACCTGAAGGGCTCCTGAACGACTATAGTGCGAAGTCATGGTCTGGGATCGAGACGCCTACTCCCTGAAGTAGCAGGTCGAGCTAGCTGAGCGTGTTGGCACGATCTACAGATTGTCGATGTGTTCGTGGTGGACGGATAATGCAAAAAGTTGGTGAGAAGGATGTCATGGGGAACCCCGAAAGCAGCTCTAGATACTCCTAGTTCATTTACGAACTTATTGCTACATGGGGCTGCGGGGTCTTTCCTGTATCTATCGGCCACTTTTGGCGCCGTCGTCGGGGTTTGTCATCTTCCGTATGCAGTACGACATCTAATCCTGAATCATAGCGGTGTTGGACCTGAGCCTTCCCAGGTCGTGGACTCCAAGTTCTCACCATGAAGAGCCCAGGCATGGCATCAGTGAGAGCGTTGCGGGCGTTGGAATTCACCGTGAGCTTGGCAGGTCACAAGAGGAACGAGCCTCCCTGGAAGTATCTTAACTGAATGGTTTCATGTTTCTAAATTACAGCCTCACATTCCGTTACTCTCTTGAAATATCTCCATCTCCGTACCCTAAATACTTGAACTAGGCGACTCGAAATTCAATTATATTGTCGACAAAAAGTTCATCAAGACCGAGATATTACTGCATGGCAATAATCCATCCATCGAATTGGAGATGATAAGCCTGTGACGCAGTTGTCTCCATATAGAGGCCGTTCAGCGATGCAGTGGAAGTCCTGAGAACTTCAAAAACGTTTGTTTCAGTGAGAAAAAAAACGCAAGGGTCCGTAAACATGTCTTTTCATTAGTATCTCTGGACGTGATGAAGAAGTGGTAGGTTTACTTAGGCTGGTTTGTCGGATTTGTGCATACAACCGTTGCGGATCGAGCCTCAAACTCAACTCCAATTACCATTGATAGTTGACCTAAGGCCGCAAACCTTCTCACAGAGGACAAACCTCGAAGTGAGCCGTCTTATCATGGTACCAGTCTTCACTTTTGAACCCCACAAGACTGTAGAAACATGGTGAGCTCGTATTTGTTCGTGTTGTCGAGAACAGCTCATCAGATTATCGAACAACTCAAGGGATAAGCTAGTTATGCCCCTCTGGCTTTCCCCGCGCACGCGTATGAAACTTTGCTCGTTCTGTTTATTAGCTCACACGGTCCTCCTCGAGGGTGTTCCGAGTAGGAGCGTGACCGTTAGAGCGACGGTTGCAATGCGACAACCAACAAGATACTGCATGGCTGCTAATGGACACGTATAGGACTGGTGTGGTAAATAGAAGGAGGTGGAGTAAGAATCGGTGGACATACTGCACCTCCAGTTAGCTGATATAGAATGGATTGGGTAAATGCACCGCTTTGCATACCGCATGCCCACGGCTACCGCCCATTTTCAAAGACAGAAGCTACAGTTAGTTTGTTAGGAGCAGGGACGAGCTGGTGAGTGACGGCAGCTTCGAGCTTGCGGGGTTATAGCCACATCTTCCGGGCTGCTTAGTAGATGCACTCCCAGAGGAAAACATATATTTATATTGGATGATGGGACTTCTCCTCAGGCTGAGTGAGCACACGTGCACAATTTCTAAAAAGAGAATCGTCTCTCGCCATGAGGTGTTGCCTGAGCTAGGTAAAGTGAGGAGGAGAGGCGGCTTTCTAAGACTCACCGGCTGATACTTGTGGCAGCGCCACACATTAGTCCCGGCCGAGCGAGTGGCCGAAGCCACTCGCCTGGATTCGTGAGTTCCCATGCAGTCACAGGATCCGTCCTTCTTAGACAGGCCGCGTGGAAGTAGTCGAGCTCAGACTGTATCATTTTCTGATCTCTCGGTGCTTTCTACACACGATGAACGCTGCATTTGTGGTGTCCTATCCGACGCAGCCACTGATGGATAGTGTTTGAGCTGAATCAGACTTATGTAAGCAAGTCGATCTTCAACATAATTATGTCATTGTTCATTTAAAGGTATATAGAACACAAGTCGTCTCTCATCATGTCGTACATGTATATTCTTCTGTTCAAACACGAGCTACTAGACGTTGAATACAGGGAGGAAATGGTCGTCTGATAAATCAACCCTACCAAGGCGATTATATCGCCGTGTTCACGTAGCCCCTGAAGACTCATTCAGCGGTGCTGAACTTGAAGCACTGGATCGAGAGTTGATGGATTCTGGACAGACCTTTTATTTGCCTGTGGCAAACCGATCCGTAAGAAGACATCTGAGGTCCTTGTTCAACCATGCAGCAGAAAACGGTAATCAATATATCTTGATAGTCACCACGGACGTGATTACAGTAATTGACTCCGGTCTCTTAAGCACAACCAGCTTGACTTGTAACACATTCATATTTTACATATTTACATCTTTTCAGTAATATTGTGAAGATATTGTACAGCAGGCCTATCCAAGAAAAAACAAAGCATATGGTACAAAGGCGAAGGCTTCTAATAGAAACGCAATAGTATGGTGCATGCGAAAGCAAGAGAGGAACGCATAGTACTAGCGAAGGTCTTTCATCACGGAAGGGAATCACTTAATGTACTCGCATGGAAACATATACTCAACGACGGGAAGACATTCTTGACTCCAGCATGTTCACCGCATCGTGCAACGCATCGTCTAGCTCGCTCAACCACGCCCACTCCCAGTTCTTTGTGACCGCCGCAGGGAACTGAGAGAGTGGAATGTCAGTCCTTTGCCATGCACACAACTGCCCGTTCAATTGGGAACGCAGGGCGATATCGCTCGAGAATGGTCGCCTCAACTCGTCGTACACGGCTAGGGCACGATGGATCGTCTCCAACGTGGTCGACGGGTGTCCAAGCGCAGTGGCGAGAAGGTATGCGTCCTGGGACTCTCTCAGTATCTTGGAAGTAAATACAAACGATGCTGATCGCATACCTCGATACTTTGACCGGCACCAGATCCCTGAAAGGGCATCATAGCGTGGGCCGCATCTCCAATCAGTGCAGCGCGACCATGATAATATGATGGAAGGTGCTTTATAGTGTGAACGGCCCACAACGAGCCCTTGTCTATGCACTGTTGCAAAAGGTTGTTGTCAACGGGGGGACGAGTCGATCCATGCTGCAGGCTTAATTTACCTTTAGGATCGGCACCGTATCTTTTTCAAACCTTTCGAACGGCTTGCAAAATTCTTCCTTGGATAACTCTTGGACCCATGGTCCCCTGAAGGTTCTTCTCCCCGACGTATCCGCTTTGTAAGCTGTACGTACGAGGTCTTCCGATAGAGTGAACCCGGCGAAGTTAATGTATTTCCCCTGTGAGATTGGGTATACGAGGAAGAACTGTAAACAATTTTCAGAGTGGTGCGTATTCACTCGTTGGTCTCATACTCACAACATCCTTCCCTAGGTACTGTAACATAATTCTCAGTTGGCGTCTACCCAAGCGAGAAAAACAGACTTACCATCGTAGGTTCTCGGAGTGCTCGATGGCCGGGAGCACGGGCCCGCAATCTTTCGGCGTCGATTAATGTGCGGTAGGCAACTGCGCCGCTCCAGACAGGCTCTATGCATGACAATGCAGCTGTTGCCACTTTCCCGCTGAGGGTCCGGCTAATTTCACGCATCATGCAACCTCGAACAGCCGACTTGATTCCGTCTGCACCGACAAGCAGATCGCACGATGACGTCGATCCGTCTGCAAAGGTCAATACTATTGGAGACCTCAATGAGCCCGTTGGCTGGGAATACGAGACAAGTCTCTTCGACGTGTGTGTCTTACACGACGGCGGAAGATGGGAGAGCAAAACCCCGTGGAAGTCTGCACGATGGAATCTCATTAAGTCACCTGACCGGGGAAATAGTCAGTCAAGCTTGGTGAATTTTGACTTGGTTCGAGTCACCTCTGGACATCAGTTGGAACAGCTGGATGCCCTCTGGCTGGTTACTCTTGCGGTAGTGGATTGTCGGAACTAGGTTTCGGTGAGAGGTGGTGACGGCGAGACGGCTTCCGATACACATACCGAAATCTTCCGTCAGATGAAAGTCTGTCGCTGCGCCCACAAGCTCATGCTCGATACCCCCACCAAGCTTCTTTAGGACCTTTCAAGATAATGACACCGTCATACTACGATCAACTAGCTAGTCAACCGTGGGAAAGAGGAACCGTACCTTGAATGCTCGCAGCCAAATTCCAACGCCAGCGCCGATCTCGGTAAACTGTTTGGCAGCTTCGAATACCTCGACCTCGATATCAGGATATTTGGACAGGGCTACGGCGAGCGTCAAGCCACCGACTCCCCCTCCACTTCCAGTGCGCAAGAAACACGTCAGTCTGCAGTGAATCATGTACGGCATTGACTTTTATACCATATTGCAACTTTAAATTTCGTGCCACCCATGTGTATATAGACTATTGCTGCAGGCTATTGTTGCTGTACTAGAGAAGGGGGAAAGGGGAGGAAAGAGGGGAAGTGATGTCAGTGAGAGTGCCAATGCCTCCTCTTTATACAATGTTTTGGTTCTGTCGTTGGGAAGGCCATTCGACGGATCAGTCAGGGGAGGATTATTGGGTTACCGTTGGTCTCATTTAATTTCAGGTAAGACGTGATGAACGAATCCGTCGTGTCCGATGCAACCGCGGGGTCCAGGAGACTCACCCGCTGAGCAGGCCGATGCAATCGCGCAATGCGTGGATCTGGGAGCCCCGGAGCTACGTGAGCGGCAATGAAACATAGCGTAATGCTACGGCAAACTTGGCCCGTGTCGCAACCGTGAGGAGCTCATTGTAGTCGCACCGACATTCAAGACGTCATGAGCCGACCAGGGTAGACACTAGTCGAGACTAGTCTCGAATACAGCATAGTTACTTGGTCACGATGCGACATGCAGTTCGGACTACCAAAAAAAAGCTATGCCTCATGAGAGGCATGCGTTGTCAGCAGGGATTTTAGCAGGTCCTAAGGAGACTCACAAAGGATTGCGAGCTCGGTAGATTAAGAAGTCTGCTCACAAAGACCTGATGCATTATGTGTGTCTTACGCATCATCTCGTATGCGTTATGATCAATTGTACGGTAACTGCTGACCTACCCAAGGCGACGACGAGTCGGATGGTGGTAGTATTTTGTATATCTGGATCCGAGTACCCGTGACCCGCGAGGCACACGGGCTCGGGCAAATTCCAAAAAAGGATGTGTGGTAATCAGTGATACGGGTAACCGCTGAGCGTGCGATCTCCCAAGATAATTTACTACCAACTGACCTCAGCTGGGTCCACACGACTACACGGGAATAGACTGAGCGTGTCTAGCCGCTTTTCATATCAGACGTAAGTCCGAACATTTTCTTCGTCACCCTAGGGGTTGTCCGCCAGGTCGTCGGCACCAGCTTAATACACCCTGAGTTAGAGGCGGTGACCCACCGCTTGTTCACCAGATTACGTAGGGACAAATCAATCAAGAATGGGCGCGACGTATGTCATAGGTCATTCCTGGACGCGGTGCATCTTGAGAAACATGACGACTGAGGAAACCCGTAGAACACATGGAAGAAGACGAAGCCACCCCCAGCTCCCTTCCTCCATGGGTGGAACTCGAGTACGCGGTGAGTTTTGTCATCGAATGAGTTATTTCTGGTCCGTAATGCGCCTGATCCCCATTTTCAATAGCACATGAAGTCGCTGGCTAGCCCATCATCCCGTGTTCTCTTCACGCATCTTTCCCAAAGATCTTGTACCTCTCTGCGGAACAAGTTGGCCTTCTTGAGTGGGCCGACCGCATCTTCTGAAGTATTCACGCAATCTGTGTTGGAATTGCTGAAAAATCAGGGTGTTCCCTTGTTCCAAGTATGTTTGCTCGATCCCAAGGCGGGGCGCAAACTCGAGCCAGAGGACGGCATGGAATTCAAATGGTTCTTATTCGGGGTAAAATTGGTTTTTTTTTTCGTCCAGATCTTTCGGATAACCGCACTGTCTTAGGGAATTTTAGGTATTCCACCTTTTCCTCAGATCAGGACTTGTTCTCACACGAAGAGGGGGGCGGGACATCATCAGGTGATGATCCGCCTCGAGACCGCACATCGCAACTCCGTCAACTTGGGTTTCCAACACGCCACCTTGGACCCGTGCAGATGACGACGGACACGGCGCTGGGCGTCACAAAGCAAGTCGTCGAAGACAAGAGTGAGTATCGCACGCAGTCATGTACAAGCATTTCCTCGAGGCTTGACACACCACATCCTACCCTCCTCCCTTTTCCCCGTTCCTCCTCAGTTCCGCTGGACGACATACCCTATGTAGTAAGTCTCCTCCCTTCCCCCAGTCCCCAAGTACCCTGGTGCTTAATCTGTAATTTTTTCTTCTGACAGGAATTTCCAACCATTCGATTCAATGCCAAGGAGAGTGTTGAGATGCCGTTCAGTCTGTCGCCATACATTTCTACGGAAAATAATACCTGTGTTGCTCATGGGGAAAAACGCGGACAGGGTACATCGCCGACCGACCCGGTGGGGAACCGCTCCTACCACCAGGGATGAAAGCCCTGCTGTATGAAGACTTGAACAAGGGCTTCGAGATCTGATGCTGGCGGGGACCTGGGTGGGAATCAAAAGTATGGCATAATGTGTATCTGACGATAGCGCTATCGTTACAGAGGTCACCCTATCATGTATCGGGTGACGAGAGGTTGGTGTGTGTGCTTCATGGGGCGTAGCATGAAAAAAATCCTCCATTTGGTCCACGATGCACGTCCTGGACGTGACTATTTCACCAATCTTTCTCCCGCAAAACGGTCGGGGACTATTAAATATGATGCGTGATACCACCTAAAGGTAGGATACAACAGTTATGCAATACAACGACAACGTCTCCGGCGTGATAAGAAGCATGGTATATAAACGAGTACAATCCCCCCTCAAGAGAGTTCACCACAAACAAAGCAAAATGAACATTATATAGATATATATGTATATGCGCAGTCCCTGAGATGAACCAACCAACCAATGATCGTAAATTTGTTGCGTATCCGAAAAGCGTGAATGACAATTGTTTACGCCGGTTGCAAAGATAACGAAAAGAGAGACGATGACAACGTAAGCCAACCTGGGCCCCAAGATAGAGAATGATGAGTGATGGTACGATGTTACGAGCGTCCAGCTGCAGCCAGCTGCTGTCGTTCAAGTTTCTCGAGCGCTTGTGGATCCCAAGGTGGTGGATATCTCGCATCGACGAGATTCTGGTCCAAGAGTGCGTCCTTCATTCGATCCCTGTCGTTCATGCCCATGCGGGCTCGACATCGAACGAGGCGGAGCTTGGTTCTTGTTATCCCTAGAGGGGGAAGAAAAAGAGTGGGTGAGTGACAGTGCAACACAGCGAAGAGAACCGAGCCGAAAGCTCACACGTCGCTATCGTATTTCGATCCTCCTCCATGAACGGGTTATCTTGTTGAAGATCGTCTTGCAGAGTGTAAAGACACCACAAAGACTCTTCATATAACTTCTCACACTCGTCGGGGCTCGTAGCCTGGTCCAAGAGTTCTTTTCGAGCAGCTGTCCGACTCTACGAGAGAAAATACAAATTAGCAACGCCATCGGTAGTGGGGTGAGATACTGACAAGTGCCAGGGCCCGATCGTAAACTAGTTGATCAAGGTATATCTTGGGACCATCATATTGTACTGGCAACCACGTCTTTACGAGTGCTGCGCGGTCATTACACTTAATGAACTGCTCTTTGAACCACACAAGTGCTGAACGGAGGTATCAGCAAGGTGCTCGACGACGAACATAAGTTGAAAGTGTTCACCATCATCGAAGCCCGCGCTAACCATAAAGTCCCCATCGGGATGTCGCATGCGCAGATGTTCTTGGCAATTTCGTAGTTTGTCGATTCCCCTTTGAGAGAATGTCATCAAGAGCATGTACACCGCAACACAGGTCACAGCAGTGAATTCCGCTTCTTGATCTGCGTTCAGCCGTCGTTCAGCATGCTTCTCAGCTTCACCTTCTCGACGTACAAACTTGGCGGGATCAGGAAGGGGCTCTGTGTAAGACCATATGCACTAGTCACGAAAATAAATGGTGAAAAAAGCCGGAGAGGACTAACTCTGTGGAACTGCCTTCACGGCCTCATACATTTCATCTGCCCAGTGTGTTAGTACGTCTGTTTTCTGCGCTAACTCCTCCAAGATAGCAAGTAATTCATCCTCCATCGGATCGCGGAGCAAAAGGACGTCATTCTTGTCGGCTTCGCCTTCATTCGTGGATGATCTTAACAAGATTTGCGGCCGGCGTGGTGACGACGGGGTATGATAATGGCCGGTGCCTGGGGAAATGGGCGATTTGGGAGTCGATACCCCAAATAGTTTGCGAGATGCAAGTGTCAGCGCACGACTGAGTGCGTTGGACGCTGCACGAGTAGGAGAGGACGAAAGTGGTGGTGCGAGAGGATGTGGCGGAGGAGGAAACGTAGTGTTGTGGGTCGTGGGGATTGGCGCGGTTAGAGGGGAATTAGAGCGGGAGGGGGGTAATATATTGTCCGGATGATGTATCTCCTCCGCAAGGGGAGATCCGGCAGCGCGAGGCTCACGAGGTGTCCCGCGACGAGTTGTGCTGAGTTCTGTATATCCTCGGGTAAGGGATCTGCACGAAGCAGTAGAAAGGGGATGTGACTTACCATCGACTGCGCGATTAAACTCGAACGCACGCACATCACCGACAAGTACATATTCTTTTCGGATAATTCCATCCTCTTCCGATTCACCAGGAATGATGGATCCCTCTGTGGATAGGGACTTAGGGCCGCGTCGAGCTTTGTCACTTTCGGGAACCGGTTCAGGTTCCGCATCAGTTTGGACTTGAGCGGGTTCCAGCAGGTTCGAGGATGCCTTACCACGCAACGAAGTTGGGCTATACGTTGTAAATCCAGGTTATATCATATACGCTATTGAAAGCTTTGGTACATTACCTCCGAGAAGATGGGCCAGGAGTAGTCACTACGGTTGTATCTTCTGACATGGTCTCCCTTCTCCGAAAATGAAACTTGCTTGGTGGGATCATTGCCTTGGGATCGAGCACCTCTGGAGGAATTACTTTGTGGTGTTCCGGAATTTTACCAACGGGTAATTCTTCTTCTTCAGCCTGCATACTGGGAGTAATGGCAATAGTAGTTGTGCGCGATGTAGATTCGGGGACTGGGCGAGGGAACTTGGATTTTGCAAGGGCCTCGCTTTTAAAGAACTCCTCAAAACTGGCACGTTCCACCGGCCGACGCTTGAGAAGGACACGGATAAGCTCTTTAATGTCAGAAGGTACGGTCTGTGGTTCTTCCAGTTTTGTTGAGGATGCGGAGTGGGGGGTAGGGTGATTTGAGGGTGTACGCGAGGGTTCCTCGTCGGGAAATTTAATACCTTTCGAATGTTCAATCTTCTTTAGGAGCTCGACGTGATTCTGCGCACGAAATGGTGGCTTCCCTACACACATCTCGTACAATACAGCGCCAACACTCCAGAGATCAGCTTTCGCATCGTACTTTTCGTATCGTAAAAT